>CAUYQV010183443.1:0-37019 GCA_963574575.1 Galagoides demidoff
TGATAGAGTAGCTAAACCAACAGAGGTTAATGTTTAGTCCAATGTTAACACGGCCTCATTCTTGGAAAAAACAGACTTTAAAGGAACAATTTTTATAGAAATGATCTCATGTTATCTTTATAAGAGCACAGAAAGTTATGCATCATTTTGCAGGGGAAAATCTAAGGCTCAAAGAAATGAAACAACTTGCCCTCAGTTCAACTGCAAGTGGGTGCAACAACTGGGCTTTCCCCTCAGGATTTTTGTCTCATTATTAAATAATGTAATTCCTACATTAGACTCTTGGACACTAGGCATTGTCTTCAGGGGTGCATGCATTTCTTATTTGAAACTAGTATTTTTTTTTTTTTAACCAACCCATCCTTTCCCTCACAAACTAGATACGCTGTGTGAAAACTGGGAGCTTTTCCTCAGCTCTTAACCCTTCCTTTCACATATACATGTACCACGTACATACTTGTGAGGTTCTAATGATTCTTCTCATGAATTTTTTGAACATATCTCCTTGCACATTCCCCTTACTTCATTACCCTAATCCTCATAGGAGTCACTACATTGTCTTCCCCTTGGCCCTTTTGTCTCCAGAGGTTTCCTGCTGCCTATAGAGCACGGTCAAATAGATAAAAGACCCACTATGTTAAAATGGATACAAGCCTAACTGCTAACAGACCCCCTTCCACCTCACAGATTCATCATTGATACCGCCTGCCTCATACTCTGTGTTGTGGAAACTCTGAATTGTCTGCTTTACTCTAAGTTCACCTACCTGTCTCTCATCCCTGTATGTTTTGTGTGCTGTTCTTTCTGGTGAGAAAACGTTCTTCATCTTTTTCTTGTACCACATCCCATTTTGTTCATGCATGCTGCTCTTAACACCCCCTTCCTGGCATTACTGCACTCCCATAATGCAATGCGTATGCATCCATTGATGTACTTACATCATTATTGATTAAAGGTTATTGGGTGGCACCTGTGGCTCAAGAGGTAGGGCACCGGCCCCATATACTGGAGTGGCGGGTTTGAGCCAGCCCTGGCCAAAACTGCAAAATAAATAAATAAATAAATAAAGATTGTGGTATTTTTAATTGGTTGATATGATATGTTTATCTATTTATTGGATAAGTAATTATTTGTTAGATATCTTGTTGGTTTCTATGATAATTAAACTGCAAGCTTTTTAAGGGGATTATTTTAATAAAGGAGATTCCTTGTGGAGATAATGTACAACCACATGTTCATTCGCTATTTACCTCATTATGTAATGTGTACATAGAAACCAGGACCATTAGCGTATGTGTACGTATACATGTATACACATAGACATGTGGGGATACATGTGCATATACACACATACATACATGACATATATAAATATGCATCTATGTATAATTTATATTCTCTTTTTCTCTCCCTATGTGACTGAGAGAATCTCTTGTTCTTTGACTTTAATGTTTTTTGTATAAGGACTTAAAGAAATATTTTATGCAAACACCTATATGTGATTCTAAGGACTGTATTTGTGTGCACCTGTAGAAATGTTTTAGCTGAATGTGCATTTGATAGGAGGATGTAGAGGCCTGTGTTTGTAGCTCGTGTCTTCGTGCTCAGGTCCGGTAGCCCAGAACACTGCCGTGTTGTCATTGTCATCTTTCTCACAGTGTCAGACCTCTGGTTAAGGTGTGAGCAAACTTCAGAATCCTGTAAAGGGCAAATCATCACCCAAACACTGTAACTCATAAATTTTGTGCATCAGAGAAGTGAACTCTGAAACGAAAAACGTAACCCATTTCCAATATTGTACATAGTTGTCACATACTGTCCAGAAACGTATCAGTGAAAGGGTTTTTGAAGCATAGATTAAATATATAATAATGATTCAAATAGATAATATTATGTGTAAGGTATTTTCTGGAATGCTAAATAAGGGGTTAAAGTATTTAGTATCTTGGAAAATGTGTTGGACCCTTAAGTGGGTTATGAACACATTAATTTTTTGTTCCTATTTGCAATAAGGCATATAAGGCTTTCCACTCTCAGAAAGCGGGTAACTAGCACCCTTTGGGGAAACAATTAGATGTAGATAATAAGGGGACTATGTGTGCACACAATCATATTCATGCATATTAATACACACATGTGTATGTACATGTGTTCTATGTCTGTGTATGTGTGTGTGTATCACAACCACATGAGCCAGAGAAATATCACAGTCCTACTTATTTACTACTGTTTTCCTGATTAGAAGATAATGATTAGTTTCACCAAAAGTCTCAATACTTATTGAGTGGAACTACATTATAATATTTTTCTATTCTAAAGTTACGTTATTAGAATATTGTATACATTTTAATTTTATGTTTTTATATATGTATCAGTGTATATTTTTTTCTCAGTCTCTTGTAATAACTTTAATCCTTTGATAAAATCCCTTCCTCTGTAATTTTATGGTAACTATTTCACACATTGTCTTTCTGAGGTTATTTTAAGTCTGTGGGATGAAGTTCTGCATTTAAGAGGATGAGAGACTTGGTACACCTTATTGTCTTTTATATAAGTGGTTGGGGCCTGCAAGGCCTCTCGGCTTTCTGGAAGGGCAGCATCCTGCATACCAAATGTCACTTCCCCCAAGACAAGATTCTAACTCAATCTAAATGCCAAATGCCTCAGCTACTAATTAATGGCATCTGCAGATTCCAAGTCTAGATATTCCTTTGATTTATTTCATGTTCAGGCTTAAACTGTTCTTTAGGGAAGTAAGTATCTTCATTTCATCAGTCCTAATAAAGCTCAATTTATTCAAATCCCTTGCAAGAACTTGAGCATCTCACATTTAAAACATAGTGATTATTTCTAATCCTTGTTAAGCAAATCACTACAACCATTGTACCTCTGACATCTAGAGGAGGATAGCCAGGGTTTGGGAATTCTTTTTCCCTGGCTTGAAAATGTTACAGTGCAACTCACTTAGCTCTAGATCACTGGTTCTTGTGCTTATCCCACAAGTGTAAGCCACAGAATCACCTGGAGGGCTTATGAAGACATAGACCACTGAGTGCCACCCTCAGAGTCTCAGAGTCCCAGAGGTTAATTCACAGCAGAGCATTTCCATAGCACTATGTATGTTTTAATGGCTGACACAATTGGGTCTGGGTGGAATTGAAATTTGGTACATCTGAAAAAAAAATTGCTATGTCTGACAAATTTTAAGGTAGTACTGACCCCACTGGTCCCAGAACTGCACTTTGAGAACTATTTTTCTAGATCCAAATCTTGACATTCTTGCCTGTTACTTTTTTTTTTTTTGTAGTTTTTGGCCAGGACTGGGTTTGAACCCATCACCTCTGGCATATGCGGCCAGTGCCCTACTCCTTTGAGCCACAGGCACCAGCCCTTTGCTAATTAATTTTAACCCCTTATTAAACATTTCACTTTGTGTCTCTTATTCTCCCTAAGATTGAAGTTTGTCATCAGCCTTTGTAACTTAGCATGATGTTCATAAGGGCCTGTCACCAGCTGGGCATCTGAGCCATGAGGAAAAAACCTAAAAGAACAATGGTCAGACCATACACAGCAGTGGAACTCTGACTCCAAAGCCCTGCGGCAGCAAAGAGGCCTAACCAGAGCCTTGGAGGCTGTTGACTGGGAATGTCCACCTTTCTCAGTTTGCCTGGGCTTCTACCTGAGGACCAGCCAGAGAAAGGCACCTGGGATCTCCCAACCAATCGTATTTCCAGTTAGCACCTCCAAGAGTCCACAGTTTCCAATCAGGACACACCTGAAACCCTCTTTTTGTTTTCACTATAAAATTTTTCCATTTCCCTGCCTGCCTTTGAATCTTTACCAAATACAAATGATTGTGCTGACTCCTTTGCTATGGAAATCTCTGAATATTTATGAAATTACAGAAAGCTACTTAGCCCCTTTTTTTCTCACATTTGAATGATCTTCATTTGTTTTCACAGCTATCACTGGACCAGAACACCCACGTTTAGTAGCAGTCCGACCTCATCACAGCTCCCACCAGTAAAGACAACTGTAAAGTTTGCATTTTTTTCCTAGCAAGTTTCCTAGTTGGTTTTACAGAAAAGCCACAGATAACCATAGATATTATCACTAAAAGGTATATAAAAATAGCTTTTCTTATATCTCAGTGAATGCTTTTATTTCCTGGGGAAAATATTGAAAAGTTGTCCTTACGGAGATTCTGTTTTAGTGTGAAAAATATGTACAAGAACAGAGATGTGCTATTGTGAAATGCCTACAAAGGACATGATCCAGACTTGTAGGGAAGCAAGAGGATCATTCAAAGTGGGTGAAGTACAAAATGATGATGATAGAACACATCACAGGAGGAGTGTGGACATTACCTAATTTATAGTGATAAACTGCACCAGCCAGAAAACCCCAAGCTCTAAATTTCTTCACTTGTGTCTTTTGCCAAATGAACATTTCAGGAAGAAATCGTGCTGTTTCTATACCAATTCTTCCAAAAAATTAAAGCGATGGGAATAATTTTTAACTCATTCTATGGGAACAGCATTCGTTGTATGCCAAATTCAAATAAATATGTTTATTGGAGAAAAAAAGTACATCCCTTGTAAACATATGCGTGCAAAGTTTTTAAACCAATATCTGTAAATTAAATCCAAAACATTGCAGACTATAATAGTATCTATTCGCCATAAAACTCCATGCAACATTTCCTTCTCTAAAATCATGTCAGCCATTAAAACATACATAGTGCTGTGTAAATGCTCTGCTGTTAATTAAGCAGTATGTTTCTCACCGTTGGAGCCATATGGCATTCGGGCTTTGCAAAATTGTCATTAAAAAGTATTGTTGTTCAGCTTAGGGCCTCTAAAGATGGCAGACAAAGCCCTTCATTCTCCTCTCCCCACCAGGATTCTAATAGGTCAATGAAAAATCATTTTCCTTTAAAGTCAGATTGTGTGAATAAACAGAATTTCTTATTTCCTCTCCTTTCTGCACAGGGGCATGAATTGTGCTTGTCTCTGGGAGAGTCAGGTGTTTCTCGTTTACCCTTTTAAAATATGACGAAGGACATATCTTTCACAGAATGAGAGGATGGGAAATGGTGTGTGTGTATGGAAAGAGGGGTTGGGAGAGGCCAACAGAAAACGCACCACCTCTGACATACTGCTTCTTACGTTAAAGATCCTTTGTGACAGATATGGGAATAGATGTATTGAGAGAGGAAGTGACTTTGGAGATTTCAGAGTACATCAGAAGGGAGTGAGCAGTACCATCTGTCACTTTTTTTTTTTTGCAGTTTTTGCCCAGGGCCAGTTAGAACCCACCACCTCCGGTATATGGGGCCAGACCCCTACTCATTGGAGCCACAGGTGCTGCCCACGATCTGTTCCTTTTTACAAGGCATCTAACTCATGCTAGCAGAGATCTCATCACACCAGGCCCTCCAGGATTTCCTATGCACATCAATTAAAGGAAAGCAATGCTAAGAATCGGATGCCAGCAGAACAAGTAGAATTGACTGCTGTAATAAACTCTGACTTTTTCAGACAAATGCCCTATGACAAGCTCAGCAAATTCGCTATAGTTGGGAACAAGGTACTTGAAACTCCCTTCAACAAGTTGTTGATTCTTCCTGAGTGCCTTTAGACAAGAGTCAAACCAAAGTTTCTCGGCCTCAGTACAATTGATATTTGGGGTTGGAGGATTTTTTGCTGAAGGCTGTTTTGTGCATTTTAGGATGTTTAGAAGCATCCTCTAATCCTCAGAAACATTAGAGACTACATGCCAGCAGGTCCGATTCCATTTGTGACAACCAAAAATCCCCCTAACATCACCAAATAACTCCCCAGGGGGCCAAAGTTCCTTATGCTGAGTATTAGTGAGATAAACCATCAGCAACAATTTATTCAATTTAAGCTTTAAAATACTTTTTATGAGATCTTTCATTTACCATCAATTTTTAAATTACTTTTTTGGGGACTCTTTTTTACGTGATGTCTTATTCATATATCATTGGCTTATTGAACAATCTCGATTTTGTGTAAAAGCTAGGCTCTGACTTTTTCTGATCAAGGCTGTGTTATTTTGATTACTCTAGCATATTCCACAGGTTTGGGGGAAGTTCTTATTTAAATAATAGGTTAACAGTCATCTGGTTTCCCCCAAATCAGATCCTCAGCTCTTCCCCACCATCTACAATGAGCTCATCTCTGGCTCTCGCGGCATGAAAGGGGCCCAGGTTTGGAGCTTCATCGCATTACAGACACACTCCCCCAGAGGGAGGCAAAAACAATTCCTAACTTGACATGGAAAAGAGATATCCACTCCTCCTTGGTTGTCATCCTGTGTTTCCGAGAGGTAGACGGTAACTTCTTATGACTGCATTAATTTCAACAAATGTTCACCAACTCCCCTAACCTTTGCGGGCCCCTGACTTCCCTTGGGTGATTAAGCCCCATTTGCTCTGGAACTACATGCAGCTCACGGGCCTGCTCAGTAGTCATGTGACTTGTGGATTCTTGGCTCCTGTTGCTGTTTAGCAAGTCCACGGTTCTCATTTTCACGTAACCTCCATGGTCCTCAACTGCAGAGCATCAATGCCTATGATTGATGTGATGCCTCTTCTTAGAACACAGAAGGTAGAGCGATGGTCCCACCCTCCCTGTTAGGCCACCCCATTTCCCACCAACTGTCTTTTTCTTGCCTGTCTTTCTAATCCTCAGAAACATTAGGCAATATTCTAGGTCAGTGAATTAGCAAATTTTAGATAGTAGATAATTACAATCTCCTATTTGTAAACCTTGTGTACTGCTAACGTAAGAAATGAGTTCACTTCCATTTCCTCTCTTTTTTTTTTTTGTAGGCATTTTGATGCCTTTTATTAGGATTCTATATACACAGATATCTTTGAAAAGTCATAGAATCCCTGTTTTTATCACTGTGACTGCCATTCCTTAAATTATATTACAATGGATCATTTTTCTAATCTGTCTTTCCAATACTTTGTGAATTTCATGAGAGTATTTTATCCTTCAGCACCAAACACAATTTCTGAGACACAGTAAGTCAATATTTATTGAACAAGTGAATACATGAATAATGATTGATGCCGTCTGAATGGGTGTATGTCTCTCGTCTATCTCTTAGGTTTAGTTTATATTTCTGATTCTCACAGCAGTATCACTGGGATTTTATTAGTGTAGTTTGACAATATGTTTAATAGCTCATTCCCATTTAGAACTCTATTTTAATATCAGTGTCATCCTAATTTGTCTTACTGTTTAATTTCCCCAGTGATATATTTACATCTATCAAGTGATGAAAGTAAAAAAAAAAAAAAAGGCAACAAAACAGATGATATTGTGAGCCTTCTTTTTCACACTGACCTTGTCATCTCCTTTTCACTTTCTCATCTCCAACCAGACTGGCCCCTTTGCTGTTGTTTGCCCACCCTGGGCACAACCCTACCTCAGGTTGCCCAGGAGGTACTTCTGCTTTGAAAGTTCTTTCCCTGTGGGTAGGGCTTACTTTCCTTTTTCTTCAAATTCCTGCTTTAATGTCTATACTTGGCCACTTGCTAAAAATTGGAAAACCAATTTCAGTCCTGATTACCCCCTTATTCCAGCCCTGGTTATCTTCTGTAACACTTATCTCCTAATAAACCATACAGTTACATTAACCCCCTGTCTTCTCCTTATCCCCCACTGGATCATATTCTCCACACAAGAGACGTGCAATCGCATGCTCATTACAATTGGAAGGACGTGGAATCAACCTAAGTGCTGTCAATTCATGAGAGGATAAAGAAAATATGATATATACATATACCAAGGAGCATTACTCAGCTATAAAAAGGAGTGCAATCGCAATCATGCCTTTTTCAGCAACGGATGGAAGTGGAGATGGTTATCCTGAAGGAGGTACCTCAGGAATGGAAAAAAAAAAAAAAAGAACAAACACCCCTTGAGTCTCTAATAATTGTAAACTGAGCTGTGGACACACACAGGCAAGAAGAGATGTAAAGGACATCGGAGACCAAGAGCATGTGGGGGCAGGAGTAAGGGGAAAACCTTACCTTCTGAGTATAATGAACATTACTCTGCTGATGTACTCATTAAAAGCTCAGTCTTCAACCTTCTACAGGGTATCCATGTAGCAAAATCATTTGTACCTCCTTAATATTTTGAAATAAATAAATAAATTTCTGTGGGGTGGTATTTTTCAAACTCCCATGACTAATAGCCACCTTGACATCATCATCTGATACATAAATACATACGCTGGTGGTGTATAGACATAGATACGGATATAGACACAGATATGAGAACAAAATGCCCAGTCGCTCATCAGAACAACACTTTCTCCTATTTTCTACACCACTTCTTCCTCTATTAAAAAAATACAGTTCTGAAGCCATTATATTAATTTTGTAGCATACCACTGTTAGCCAACTCTTTTTGATATTGGAGGTTATGTTAATCATTTGTGTGAATTTTTGCATGTTCATGATGTTAACTATCTCTAATATCCTGTTAATGTAATTGATACAGACTTATGGAAGTTCAGATATTTTATTTACATCAAACAAAATGTATCAATTTTAATTATTAACGTTGTGGCATTTAAAATTCAGACAATATTCAACTTTAAAAACATTTTATGAGATGACTATTTATATTCCATTTATTCCACAGATTATACTTTGATACATGCTTTGAATAAATAAAGGTCCACTTGTGTTAAACCTTTTTCTGGGATTTTTTTCAGGAGTCTTTGTGATTCATTTATTTCCAAGGTTAATCATCTACAATTGTCAAATTAGTTCAATGAAATACCCCTGTAGAATATTTTAATACTATTTGGTTTCATAGTGTTTTTTAATAGATGTAATAAAATAGGCTTTGAATATACTTAAAATTGTTAAGATGATAAATTTTATATTCTGTATATATTAAATGATAAACATTTTGAGGAATAAACAAATAAGCTTTAGATTAGACAAAACTGGCTCTTTGATTTTCTAGATGTGGGATGTTAGGTACGTTACTTAATGTCTGTGAGACTCATTTCTCATATTTTAAAAATTGATGGCGATTTAACTACATAATATTTTCAAAATATTTAGGATCATGCTTGATACAAGATAAATACTCAGTCAAATGCAATTAGAAATTCATAATTTTGTTAAAGTTGTTCTTAAATAGAAGATGATGTTTACCTAATACGTTTTCCTTATACAAGGTCAGTTCTTTGGGGATAGTGTGAGTGAGATGCTATTCCACACATCTTTTCTACCTTCTGGATGCTGTGGGAGAAATTTCTGGCATTCCTGGGTTTGTAGACGCATCACTCGAATCTTTACCTTTCTTTTCCTGGGTGTTCTCCTCTGCCTTGCCTGTGTCTAACTTCCCTTATTCGTGTAAGGACACAGTCGTTAGATTAAGACCCACCCTGATCCATTATGACCTCGTCTTAACTAGATCACAGCGAGAAACATAGATCTGAACAAAGACATGTTCTGACATCCCATGTGAATGTGAATTTGCGGGGAACACTATTGAACCCAATACACCATAAAAGGATAAATGTATAATAAGAAAGTATATCCCAGCACTGTTTGGAGGAACCAAATATTCATTATTGTAGCAATGCTTAATAAATAACAGCATAGACATATTTGACTCAAGATGGATAAAAGATCTAAATCTAAGGCATAAAACAATAAAATTTCTCAAAGAAAATGTGGGGAAAACACTTGAAGATAATGGCCCACATCACAAAATCTCAAAACTGCAGATGCTGGCATGGATGTGGTGAGAAGGGAACACTTTTACATTGCCGGTAGGACTGCAAACTAATACAACCTTTTTAGAAGGAAGTATGGAGAATCCTCATAGAACTCAAACTAGACCTCCCATTTGATCCTGCAATTCCATTACTGAGCATCTACCCAGAAGGAAAAACAAACAAACAAACAAATAAAAACTTTTTATCATAATGACATTTGTACCAGACCATTCATCACAGCTCAATCTACAGTCACCAAAATGTGAAGACAGTCTAAATACCCACCAACCCAGGAATGGATTAACAAGCTGTTGTATGTGCCTACTAAATTTTAATAGAAAAATAAAGACAATTGTCAACATTTAAACCTAAATACATGAAATAAATTTGTCCATGTTGTAAATTAGAAATACCAGGTATAGAGATATAAAAAGGCTTGAGCAACCTAGAAAATTTACCACTACTTTTTTCTGGGTTGTTTGTTTTAGGTTGGCTAAATGAAAGAAACAACATACCAGTTTCCTGTTAAAGGATGTCTTTGATTTTGCAAGTTTGAAAATAGGTGGAAAGGCATTGTAAGCAGAAGAAACAGCAAGGGAGCAGAAACTGTGTAATGATTTTATGGAATGGTGAGTTCTTCTGTGACACCAAAACAGTGTCTCAAATTTTCATGCTTTCAATGACAGTCACAAATATGTGTGAAGGAAATGTTTATAAGCCGTTTGGTAGTTTATGACATTGGAGACGACACTTAGGAGACCAAGCAAAACAAGTCTGAGGGCAGATTCAGTCCACAATTTCAGACCCCGGTCTTAGGGGATACAGAGGGGCCTAACTGGCTATGTTCTGGGCAAAGAATGATTGATGTCATTGAGAAAAAGAAATCATTAAAATTAACATTACATTAGAATGTTGACACCTGAAAAATTAGCTTGAGAGATCTATAACCTCAAGGATTTGAAGTTAATAAAATTGTATATTGTCCATAAATTGATTTAAGATTAAATGCTACCAAGCATATGGTACCAACAGGATTCTTTGAAAATTAGTGTGGTAATTTGGAAACTCCATAGGAAAGTACAAAGTATTCTAGACTATGCAAAGCGATCTTGTGATGGAACAAAGTCAAAGTTCTTATCCTATGTCTTTGAGAGCTGGAGTAAAAGTACATAATCGTGAAGTGTGGAAGGGGTAGAAGGATCACCAAGCAGATCAGAGGAGACTGGATAGACCACCAACAGACCTAGACTTCTCTTGTCTTTGATTTTCTACAAAGATTTCAATGTTATCTGATTTTTATATGTATTTGTCTTTTCAATGAGTGCTGCAATAATGGGTACTATAACTTGATGATATTTGCATCACAACATATGCAAAAATAATTCCACATGTACCATGGATACAATCTACAAGCAAAAACCTTAAAGCTTTTAGAGGAAAGCAGAGGATTTCTTTGTGATTTGAGATATGCAAATTTTTCTTAGACTCAAAACAAAAGCAACAATCGCAAAAGAACCAAATGATAAACTTCATCAAAAATGTATAATAAATTTTAAAATATTTTTTCAGAAAAAAATACCATTAAGAAAAATAATAGGAATGCCCAGATGTAAGAAAATTATTGCAGAATATATACCTTTCCAAGGACCATTATCCAGGCTATTTACATAACTTCCATATAGTAATAAAAAGACAAACCATCTAAAAAATGAACAAAAATTTGGAAACTCCAAAAATAATATGTATAAGAATAACCAGTGGATATTTTAAAATATATCTATCATTTAAGTCTGAGAAATGACAATTAAAAGCGCAGTAAGAAACCCAACAACATGAATAAGACCAAATCTGGGGAGTAACAAATCAGTTAATATTCTCACACACCATTCGTAGAAGTGCAAAATATTACAACAATTTTAAAAATTCCCTTGGTAATTTTATTTATTAATTTTTGATCTAAAAACATGTTCTCTGTTAGAAGATCTAAAAGGGGGCTCCATATTCTTGCAACACTATGTATATTTTATGTGTTTCATTCAATAACTTCCCAGAAGCTGTAGTGTGGCCTTGAACCTGTTGTTTTAATGATGAAGGTTATGCTAATTATAAAATTATGTTCAGACTCTCAGCATGTATTTTAGTTTTCTTACATTCTGATAGGTGCCCCAAGATATGAACAATTGAAAATAGAATTTAAAATTCTCTATGGGTCATATCTGTGTTTTTGTCTTTACCTATATAACATGAAGAATTATTATTAGGTACAATATATTAATATATATTCTTTATTCTATTCAGACAGACAAAGCATATTAACTCTTCACTTAGCAACACAGGCCATTCAATAGAAATTCTATGAAGGCAGAGATTGTGTCTTATTCACGTTCCTTTCCCCCGTGCCTAGAATCATATCTGACACATGATAAAAATTCAATGACTATTTGCTGAGTGAGGGAATATGATGGCCACAGTACAATATTTGCAAGACTATCCATGTTTATGAGTATATTATTTTTGTCTTCATAAAAATTGACATTTTAACAGCCCATATGACTTTGATGAATACCTGCATTTAATATGGTATATTATTTTGTAAGAAATTAAAAGGTACTTTTTTTTTTTTAAATCTCTATAGATTTGTTTAGGTACTTTGGAATTTTACTCCAAATATTCCATAAAGCATAAATTTGTATTTGCATCTTTTAATAATGCATGCTGAATTACAATTTGGGGACACAAAGGCTCATATAAATGCTGGGTGAATTTTATGTGCACATTTCCCATTCAAATGGTTTTCATAGCTTATGGGGCCTTCAGTTAGGTGCAATCACTCTTTACATTTCATGGCGATGGAACGAGATCTGAGAACGATGCATTTTTTTCCTCACCAGTCCATTTCTCTCACTACAGTTCAGCACTGTGTTTCTTTAATGCGTTAAGAACTGCATTTTGCTGTAGTTCTTTACACCTCTTGTTCTCTGTGTTACACATATTGGGAATCGAAACCTTTGATTCTAATGTTATTTTTTTTATTAACTTAGTTTTTTTTGGGGGGAGGAAATTTAGATAATTTTTATACATTCGGTTTTTCTTTGACAGTTTCTACTAATGCAGCCGATTGGTGATTGTAGCATTTTCCAAAATCAGGTATCTACAGCCCTTCTGTTTCCTTTGTCAGACAATTGTGCACACACAGGGATTGAATCTCACTTTTTAAAGAGTCTGATTTTTAAAAACTTCTGATTTGGTAAGTGCGGTTGACTCCTCCTTTGCTTGATTGGAAGAGGTTGTTGGTAGAAAGTCAGGACAGGAAATAATCTGCTTTCACGTTTTCAGATTTGGAAAACAGAGATCTGACGTAAGAGGGGCCCAAGAATAAACCACAATTAGCTGTTATAGTTGGAAGAGGAATTTGATAACATTTTTTTCAAAACCTGAAGACTTACAAATACTATGTTCCTAATAATATAAAGCAAATCAAACTCCAGATAAAAACTATGTGGGGAAAATGGCGTTAAAAAGAAGGAGAGACATGCCCAGGCAATCCATTCTAAGCATTTTGGCATATACATCATCCTGTTTTATCTACAAATTTAGAAGACAAATTATTATTTTATTATATTTACTATTATGTAATTAGAATATATTATCTTTTACTTGGCAGTAATCTTGACTACATATTTGTTTACAATGTGATTTATAATTACTGTTAATATTCCACCAGCTAGACACAAAACGTTTTGCCAAACGGATCATTGGCTATTTCAGCTCTTTCCAGTTGCGGTCACTGTCCTTGCCTTTGTTTCTGTACCTGACAGCCTTGTGATAGGGTATTTTGAAATAAAAATGACGCTTTTCAGTAGCTTAAAACATTAACAGAAATGGCTTATAAATACCATTATTTTGACACATAATGGAATAAGCTGTGCTTCGGATTCAAATTATCCTATGAAACTGCACATGACACAGCAGAGATCTGTTTATTCCTGGCTGTCCAAGACCTCACATTCTTGATTTTCCTTCTACATTGCTGATCATTAGTTCCTTGTAGATTGATGCTTGAATATATCTGGTTTAATTTGTCAACATGCACCACAGTGATAACATCCAGCTCCATGGCTTCAGTTCTGTCTGTGTACTTGTCTTTTTCTGTTGCGCACGCGCGCTCTCTCTCTCTCTCTATATATATATATATATACACACACACACGTATATATATTTTTCTATTATATATATACATACAGTTATCAATTACATATGTATACACATGCATATACATACACACACATGAACATTTATAAATAAACACACACATATTTATATGTATAAATCTATCTTTCTAAATACCTACCTCCTATCTATCTCAGAACTCTCTCCTCAGTCCCAGACTCCTACTTCTAACTGCTCACTGAAGTTTCTCCTTTGGATATCTAATAGGCAACTTTCTATCACATAAAATTGAGCTCCTAATTTTTTCTTCACACACTAGCTCTGATACAGTTCTTTTCCTTCTCACTTTATAATTAAACCACAGGTCAAGTTTGAGTCTGCTCTTGACTCTCCTCTTTCAAATTGAACATCTAATATACCTCCACATCTTGTAATTTTGCATTAGAATGGTACCCAACGCTTTCGCTCCTCACATCCTTTCCTAATCTATTATAGAAGCATCTCTGTCCTGGATGACCGTGATCCCCTATTACTGTTCTCACTTTCTAGATTAATTTCTCCCAGTCATCATGTAGCTCACAGATTTACCTCCTCACCTTGTCACTGAAACCATTTCCAACCAAACTAGGTGCCAAATCTAGTAATCCCTATCCCATTGCTGGCTAAGCACTAATCACATCTACCATGTCCTATATTTTAAATATTTTAGGTTGTTACTTCCTCTGCCCATACGAGACTGTGAGTTCTCTGACCTTAGGAATAAAGATTCCTATTTTGTATATTACCCAGTACAACGTGAGGGAACATGAGGGTTCCCATTTAGCTGTGAACTTTTTTCTATCCCAGAATACTTTCTGTTGTTTGCTATTATTATTCTTTGCCTAGATTATAGAATGTGGAAAAGTTGAGTATTACTATTAGGTTTTCTATAAGATTTGAATTACTATGTTTTTATATAAAAACAAGAAAACACATTTCCACAATCATGATTTGTGACCCCTCTTTTTTAGGAGAAAAACAGAATGATTAAAGGTGTTTTGGACACTGATGATACGTTTGTTAATTTCTGTTAAGCTTCTCAGCTACCTTGACTAAAATTTTCACCTTCCTTCCGACCCTTATTCAGTTTTCTGACAAGTTGGATATGATTTGTCTTAACACTTACATTTCCCCCTTCAAGGCAAATGCAGTCTGCTGAAACATATGGTCTTTTTGCACATTATTTTAACTGTAGTTTATTCTGCACCCCCTCACGACTTGCCAATCTCTGGAGACCTTGAATGGCTGCACTGGGGGCAGATCTGATGATGGCCTTCTTGGGCTCAATGGCTAATGGGTGAATTGCTTCCTATTCCTTCACAGACAGCAACATTAATCTAAATTGAAAGTTCATCACCAGCATTTGGGGTCTGAATGGTAGCAGATGGTGTGAATCTGGAGCAATTTTACTTTTCCTGTTACTTTGTGGGCCAGTGACCTAAATATTGTTGAAATGAGAGTGTTTCACTTTTGACTACTAATCTTATGATGGCTCTTCTGGATGAGAACAGAAAGACAGAGTTTTCTTCTGGGTTTTTATCCTGGGCATCGCTATGCTATAGTGTTTCTATTGCAATTTTAAGAAAAAGGAGGATATGAAGTCTAAGATAGACACAGGACTTTCAAACTCTATTAGTGACCCCCAGTTTTTCTTCCCCATGATGGTACCATTCTCTAAAATAAACAGACAGAACAAAGATACATAATAAGCTCTTTTTTTTTTTGAGACAGAGTCTATGTCTGTTACCCAGGCTAGAGTGTTGTAGCAGCTCATATAGCTTATGGCTAGGAGGAGTGATAGTTATAAGAAATACCTATATAGCTCAATAATGGAACACCTTGGTGAAAAGGGCATGGAGAGAGATTTAGCTCTCCTAATAAGAGTGAGGGCTCGCGAGATGAGAGCATTGGTGGATTGGCAGTCTCTATAGCTATGGTGTTGAGAGGCACAAGATAAGCCTTATATTAGGCTGGAGGAGAAGGCAGTCAGGAGCATGTGCACATTCTATCACGAACACACTTACTCTGACTCTGTCTCCTCCCCTGCCTGCAGAAGGTCAGCACGGCGTCTCCCTGCTGAAGCTTACCAAGCTCTACTAAAGACTAAGATCTATCTATTCTAAGACTGCTTTATTCTCTCCAAGACTCTCTCTCTTTCCCCTGCTAAAGTAGATAGCCCTCAGGCATTTAAGAGAAATTGTTCCTGAGCAAGGTAGCTTAGGGGTCCACTTTCAGAACCTAGTTAAGCTGGGCCTGAGACCGGGCCAGTCACAGGCCCCGACAAGAAGTGCCGTGGCTTCAGACCTCAGAATCCTGGGCTCTAACAAGCCTCCTGCCTCATCCTTCAGAATAACTAGGACTACAGACATGTGCCACCATGCCTGGATAATTCTTATATTTTCAGAATAGTTGAGGGGTCTTGCTCTTGCTCAGGCTGTTCTCGAACTCCTGACCTCAAGTAACCTTCCTCCCTCAGGTTTTGCTAGAATTATAGGCATGAGTCACTGTGAGTGGCCATCATTCTTTGAAATTATATAAGATATAATTCTTTTGGGAATATCAACATTCGGTATTTTATTGGCACATTAAGATAGAGGAAACAACCAAATAAACACTGAATTGTGTGAGTCAGTGTATTACAAGTCAAGGAGACAAATGTGAACTAAGGTACATTTATAAAAAGATGTTTCTTAAGATGACTTCCTAAAATTTGCTAATCTATAACATGATCATTGGAATAAATAAAAAGTTTTCTAAGGAACCTACTTCAAAGTAATGCATTCATACAGATGTACACATTCTGGCATTTTAAGTAATTTTACATTAATAAAGAGTCACTGCTGAATGTATTGGAAAACAATATTCAAGCTTTTGTCATCGGATCAATACACTTGTTACAGCAATCAAGGAGAATGTGTGTTAGCACTTTTCATGTACCAGACAATGTGCTAACATCATGGTAAGGATCACTCATTTCTCCTTCCAATAAATTTGCATTGAATTCTTACTCTGTGTCAAGTACTGTTCTCAGAACTCGAGATATGTCAATAAATAACAACAACAACAAAATAGAACATCATGGTGAAAGAAACTGGCAAAAAACCAACAGATATAGACTGTAAGAGACTAAGTACATCACAAAATTGTTGTGGGTCGAATTATGCACCCCTGCAGTCCCACGTGAAAGTCCTAAGTCCCAGTGGCCCAGAATGTGACCTAATTTGGACCCAGTGTGATCCTCTGTAATAATCATAGAATCTTTATAAAGGTAATCCAACTGTGGATAGGTCACTAGGATAGGTCCTGGTCCAGGGTAAGCAGTGTCTTTCTAATGGGGAAATTTGGAGATAGACACATAGGCAGAGAAAGTGCTCCATGAAGGTGGAGGCAGAAATGCTGGAGATGCTTGTATAAACCAAGAGACATGAGAGGCTGCCAGATAGTCACCAGAAACTAGTTTAGAGGCATGGGACAAATATTCCTTTAGAACTCTCAGGAAGGAACAGCTCTACCAACAACTTGATCTTAAACTTGTAAGCCTCCAGAATGGAAAAAAATAAATTTATGTTTTTAAACCACCCATTTATGGTACTTTGATAAGGTAGCCCAGTAAACTAACACAAACATCTAATTTGGTGTGGGAGAATGTTTCTAAATACAGTCACTGGTAATTCTTTTTCTTACCCCTGAATGCATGCCAGTCGTCCCATGAGGAGATGGGATGTTTTTATCTTTGTGTGTGAACTAGTCGTGTGATTTGAGCAATGCTGTGTGGTGAAAGTAAAGCTGGGTCAGTGTCGGGACCAGCTGATAACCTGACACTTTCCACTTTGGCTCTAAGGGAACCCAGCTGCCATACTTTAAACTGGACCCCTATCTAGACTTCCGGAGAAAGTGTGGACACGTGAAGGCAAATTTATGCATCCTGAATGCAGACAGTACAAACTGGCAGATAGGCCAGCAACGTGGTCTCGTACATTACCGTCCCCAGTTGTCCCCCACCTAAATGCATAAGCAATTTGAATTAATGCCACAGAGGGCTCAATAACTGAACAGCTGAGACCTAGCTCACTCACACCATCATGGAAAATGATACATTACTGTTGTTTTAAGCTTCTAAGTTTAGAATGATTTTTATCAATCAATAAAGAAAAGTAGAGTGAAGGAATTGAATCAAAGTTTGTTTCCATGTGATAGCTGTGGCTGGTGGGGGAAGGGAGGACCCTTTGATGCAATCTTCACTTAATCCTGCAGTAATTAACGAGGTAGGTAGAATATCCCATCTTCCCGACAGGCAAATGTTATGCAATGTGCCAAAGTTTACATAATGAAGTTTGGATTTAAATTCAGGGCATCTATCTAAACCACTCTATAAAATAAATTATTGGCAGTGGGAGAAAAGTGGGAGGCTACTGGTGGCAATGGAGTGTCATCAGAGTGAATTTCACTCTCCCATGTAATGTCTAAGAGTCCAGAAATAGTATTGTACTGAGCCATGGGGTGCCCAGATTATCTGGTAAAATATTATTCTGGGTTTGTCTGTGAGGGTGTGGTGTTTTTAAGTCAGATTGCACTTGAATCAGTAGACTGACAAACACAGAGTGGCCTCCCTGTGACAAGTGCATGCCATCCAATTAGTTGAAAACCTGAATTTTAAAAAAAGAAAGACTTATCTACTTGCCGGTAAGGGGAAACTCTTCCCTCCTGACTGCCTTCAAGGTAGGACATTCTTATATCTGCCTTCTGATTTGTACTGAAACACCGACTCTTTCTGAGTGTCAAGCTCACCAGCCTACAGCATGAAGCCCCACCGTCAGTCCTCTGTGTCTACAGCTTGCTGGTTGCAGACCTTGTGGTATGTCAGCCTCTATACTTGTGAGAGCTGATTCGTCATAGTAAAATCTGTCTCCATAAATATGCATCCATTTTTTTTCTTTTTCTCTAGAGAACTCTTATTAATATAGAAGTTCATCTTCCCTCCACCTCGTGTGTGTGTGTGCATGTGTGTGCTTATACATGAATGTGACATCTGAGATTTAGAAACTCAGTCGAAGACACCTTTACTTAAGGTTGTTAAAAATCAAAACATTTATGGGAGTGGCTGACTAAGGATATGCCGTAATACACTAAAAAGCGTGCATGAGAGTTTTTATATCAAAATTGAGTTTTTCATCTAGATTCCTTTATATATTTAATGATTTTAGAATAGCATATTCATGGAAAATTGGGGAAAAAGCAGTAGCAACCAGTAAGAGAAATGAACTAAATATAAGCATTCACATTAGCCAATTTGCATTTTAAGTGACATTTGTTCTTTCATAACATGATAGTTGAATTTGTAAGCAAGATTCATGACAAAAAAAATAGATTTTATAGGAAAATAAATGGAAATTGTTTAGGGAGTTTCAGATTCCTAAAAACAAAGGCCTGTGATTCCTCTTTAATGCTGTATTGTTAGGGTATGCCAACGTAATAATTTGATTAGGCAAAACTCAACCAATATATAAATGAAATTATTTCTTCTGTCCCTTAATCCTCCGGGCTGTTGTCAGTCCCTGACCTTGTAAATGTGACTGTTGCGTTGTTCACAATCACCAAAGATAAGTCAAAAGTCAAACTTTATTAAAGTTATAAAAAGGAAAACATAAAAAGGACATACTGTGAGACTAACTGAACCATA
The DNA here is from genome assembly GCA_963574575.1 of Galagoides demidoff. Taxonomy (NCBI): domain Eukaryota; kingdom Metazoa; phylum Chordata; class Mammalia; order Primates; family Galagidae; genus Galagoides; species Galagoides demidoff. Next base: position 19,670 of record CAUYQV010183443.1, read on the forward strand.
TACTCAGAAACACCTCTATCTCCATTTTCCTCATAGAAAAACAAAGTTATTCGTGCCCCATTCCATGCTTCCAGATCTTGATTGCACTGCAGCTAGCGATAGTCTGTGTAATTCAAATAATGTTTTCTTATTAATCAAATTCCAATTATCCTATTTGCCTTATGAAAACTCACACCACAGGAGAACTGCCTCTACTTAGTTTTTCTGCAGCATTTCCTGTGAAAGGGAAGCAATTTTTCTTCATACATTTTTAAATAGAATCAGAAAATATATGGTTTGTGGTTTTCAGCTCGTATAGTTTCCATAAATTGTATCTTACAGAGAGGGGATGAAAACCAAGACACTTTATATTTTCTTCTTGATGAAAAATTTTGCTAGTTTGGTGAGAGGAAAAGTGTATGAGTGATGAAGTAGGGTGGACTCATCCAGCTTCAAGGCTGATTTGCATATGACTAGGATTAGATTATGTCAGTTTTCTGAAGGTACGTTATTTTTTCTCTCTCCATGCTAATAATAACGGCAACAGTGACGATGATATTTTCAGTGAGTATGGCTTTGGGATGGTTACAAGTAACATAAGAGAAATGCCTTAGTTCATCTTAAGTGTGCTGGCCACATTAGTTGCTGTCCATAATACTGCCTCTCTTGCTATACTATTACCATGATTACTCCTCTTCAGAGAAGAAGGGAAATCTCATGTATTTTAATTACCTCAATAGGAAAGAAACAGGAGCAGGACTCCTCCCTAAAGGATTTGTAACGTCCTAGGTACCACAGGGAAGTACAGTTCCATGATACAAGCGCTAACACCTGGACTCTAAAATTCACACCTCTGTAGTTGTGAAGTTTATCTCCTTCTCCAGGAGCAAGTATTGATATAAAATTAGAAATACTATTTTAAGTTGTCCACGTAGTCTATAAGCAACTGAGTCATCATAATCCTAATTTCATAAATTAGTGACCCTGGGAAGCTGCTTAACCACAACCTGTGTCCTCGTATGTACTCGTAAGTACTCATATGTATTCATATGTAATGTAATAATCAAATGTAGATTCACGTGTAATATTTAAAACATGGGTGCTAAGTTTAATAATATAGGTTAAGTTTAATCAGCTTCAAAATTATGATTCTTATGTGATATAAATAAAGGGGCTTTACTCTTCCATAACATTGTTACCAGGCAATAGGCTTCTCTTCACAGTATAACTGCAGGTGCTTATATTTTAGTATATTATAAAATGATGTTTCAATGCATATATATACACATACACACACACATATATATAGGATTGAAACATCAATCCATACACACACACATATATAGGCAGCTGCCAATTTACCTTATGTATTTATCCATGTGTGTAGAGACTGTGACATTTTTTCAGCAAGACAGTCTTTATTGTCATGAGCAGCGATAGCTTCCAAAACCAGCATTGCCATGACATTGTCACTGGCCAGATACTAACCCTTACCACATGGAAAGTTTCAAGCTGACCAAAGATTGTATTATTAGTTACTGTCTTACTGAGGAAAGCCATATTTGAGAAAAGTATATTAAAATTCTGACACCCATCTAAGGAAATCATACATATATGAGCAAATGTGGAAGCCATTTGCTCTAGTACAAAAATCATGATAAATGCATCCAGATAGAATTTGAAAACTCCAACCAAGCCTCTGCCTTGTATTTCACTTGACTTTGTGTTTTGTTTTGTTTTGTTTTAGGATTGAAAACAAAGAATATTGTTTCTGTATTTGCATGTACTTTATTTTTTAGTTCAAGAACATCTATACCTTAGAAAGTCTCCCTTGGATGAAGGTCCCTTAGCGATTTCTTTTGACCTGAGTTATGTTGGGAGGTGTCATAAAGGTTGAAATAGTGGCTTGTAAACCCTTGGAACAGTTCCTAACACATAGCTAAGAAGTGAATAAATTATAATTTTTATTATTATTAAACTGAACTATATCACTAAGACCAGAGAGGCAAATTTTCTCATTTCTACCACGTCTTACTGCTTTTAAACAATATATACCAAAACCAAGACCATTTTTATCTGTAGGTTGAAACTATTTTCTCCCTGATCCTTCCTCGGTGCTTCCTCCATACATCTGTAATAGCTTTCGACCTATTCTTACTCTTCCAACGCTGTGGATCCTGTATTTGCTATTTTTATTTGGTGGCATATCTGACTTCCCCACATTCTCGGTAGTAAGATAGATGAATCCATAGTGCTTACCCAAAAACAACATCATCAACTGACTTTGTAAATCAGTCAGAGAAATGATTTGTGCTTTCCATTTAGGTCACTTGGGGATTTTTCCTCCTAGTTTAGTTTAGGGAATGAAGAAAAGAGAGAAGAAAGCGAGGCCTTGTCTAGACTAATTACATCCTGAGGACAGAGGGATGCAACTAGAAATAGAAGAAGGCTTTGGAAAAACTCTTCAAGTGGGAGAAGAAGAACATACCCACAGTGAAAAATAATAAAGTTTTCAGTATCTCTTAACCAAACAAGAAGTAATTTATAACCAAAAAGGAAATGGACATTAAAAACCAGCAGAAGTCAACAGGATCATCATTCTGAATTAGGCTCATGCTCAAAACATGAGCATGTGGGCATTAGCCAGACCACTACATGCATAGAACTGGACTAGAATTGGCTACTAGAGCTTGGAAGAGCCGAGTAAGAAAGCCAAGGTTCTGTGTAAACCTCAAGGGACCCTATAGTATAAGAAAGTATAAGTTCAAGAATTTATTTAAATACTAAAAGAAAAAATGTGAGCTACTAATAAGTATTAAAACTGATCTCAGAAAACAGCAGACCATGATGGTGACTTCAGATACACCCAGTGTTTAAAAGGAAGTGGGTAACATGGATCCAATCTTAGAATCCAGCATGATCTCCATTCTTGTCTCAGGCTGTTGCCACGTGTGTTTTTCCTACTCCCCGGAAAGGAAGCAGTAATCCCTTCTCAACCACCAATTGTCCTTCACATGGATAAATCGTATTATTTTGAGGGTTTTTTGGGGGGAGGGGATAAATATGCAAATTTTATTTCCCTTATGCTTAAGACATGGATTTTTTTTCTCACAGGAATAATTGATAAAATAGAAAGGTGGAAATTAGATGTAGAAGAGGGAGCTAACTGGTGGGCGCATGTGAATGAAGGCTTTGCCCTTCTCGATGGAAGAATAAAGGAAGCAAGAGAAAATAAATCCAGCTTTGAACTCTGGTTCCATGGGCTAAGAAGCATGGGGCAGGTCTGAATAAGGAGCACCAGACACACAATGCTTCTGTCCTCTGTGAGTCCCTAGTGGTTCCAGGACATGGAAGATCAAGGTTACTAAGCACAACATCAGAAATCATTACACATTCGGGCAGACAACTGGATTAAATGACTTCATGAACAAAGCTCAATTATTTCCAAGCAACTCATCATAATTGTAGGATAAGGAGCACCTGTAATTATCTTTCACAGGAGAAAAATTAAAATGAAGTGAATAGTATTTCATTCTGTGGTCAACAACTTATTGATTAAAAGATATAAAATATAACTGATATTCTCTTATTGTGCTATTTATTTTCACTGAGGACCTTAATTAGGTCAAAGATTTGGCTAGGCAATTATTTAAAATGTATGTTTCTTTTACATTTTTATATTTTAACATCCCCTTTAAAAAGAGGAACTTTAGACTCACAGTAAAATTGAGAGGAAGGTACAGAGATAACCCCATCTACCCCCTGCCTACATGTATACATAGAATCTTCCCCCTTAGGGACATCCCTAGCAGTGGTGCTTTTGCTACAATTAATGAATCTATGTTAACACAACATTATCACCTAAAGGCCATACTTTACATTAGGGTTCATTTTCGGTGATGTTCTAAGAGTTTGAAGAAATGTACATGCCATTGCGGTATGATATAGAATAGTTTTACGACCCTGAACATCCTTTGCTCTCCACACCTCCCACCCTCCCTACTAACCCCTGGTAACCACCAATCCTTATGCAGTCTCCATATTTGGGGGGGTTAGTCAATTTAAATACATCATCTCTTAATTTTAAAACAGCCACAAGGTAATTTAATCCTTGAAAAATTAAGTGAGATATTAAAACCAGACATATCACAAGCGAGAAACCCACAAGTGACAGTAACTCTTATCTTTGACCGAGGTACTTGATACTAAAAAAATTGATTATTTATACCACTTCATTTAATCTTAAGAGAGGTATTATTGTTCCTTTTTTAAACATTAGGTAATTGAGTATCAAAGATGCTAAGTAACTTGGAAAGCTCACTCAACCAGTAAATGGTAAATTGTATTTTAACCTATGCAAAGAAAAGATGTACTCCTGCCTTTAATGTTTGAGTTATTACATCAGTTGGGTTTCTATCAGAAAAGCAGAATCATTGCAAGCTACAGGGTATAAAGGGTTTATTTTAGGGACTAGGCAGGCCTCACACAATTGTGGGGGCTGGTAAAGAAGTCGTTGTAAGAGCATTGCTTTTCCACTTGGTGTTGGGTGGGTCTGGATGATCTGTGAGTTAGCTGGGGCAGTGGATGGGTTCAGGGAGCTACAATGGGCGTGGGAGGGGATGACCATGAGAAACCCATGAAGACAGACAGAAAGCCACTTTCATCTCTCATATTTGCCACCCTTGGTGGTCCAGGTAACCTGCAAGAGAATCTGGTGACTTTCACCATGGGGCTGAACACACACCAGAATTTTGAGATGTTAAAAAGAGATCTCTGATGGGATTGGGAGGATCTGTAGGCCAGAAAGCTTCCTGCACCCAACCAGGGGAGCCAGCACATCAGGAAGACATGTGAGATGCAGTATTGCCCAGCACCCAACCCCTGCCTTCCAGTGCCAGGCTACCTCTTCCTTCATCTCTTTCCAAAGCTCATGAAAATCTTCCTTGTAGCCATCTCTTAATTAGAACCACACAGAAAAGAGAATTCTGGGAAAAGTAGCTTGGTCGAACTAAGTCGTGTCGCCATTAGAGAGATCTAGTCACTAAGTCATGTTCCCACTAGAAAGATCTGGTGGGAACATACTATACACGCCACACACATACACACACACATGTAGGTGTTGTGTGTTCACTCTTGGAGTTAGTGTTATTGATTTTTTTTTCCACTTTAGTTATGAAGATTTTTTTAACATTTGCCTTCTTCAACTTGCTCCGTTGTCATATCATAGAGGTTTCCAGTAAGTCTGTGAGTGGAGTGCAATTCCTAAATGCAATATTTTCTTTGAAGACTAATAGACATAATAATAGTATTTTGAAGAACATTTTAGCAATCAAGTCATAATAATTACTATTAAGTTGTCCAAGACAGCTCTCTAGATGAAATAATAAATAAAACTGCTATGCACTTTTACCTAACAGATCCTGGATGTGAAAATGCGTCATATTTTGCATTGACAAGCCCAATCAATCTGTAGTGGCTGTTGAAAGTGCCGCCTCAAGACAACTTCTGAGGAGCGTATGAGCTCGGAGGGCTTGAGAGCCGTGATTAATTGCCAGTGTGTTTCAAGGATTCCAATCAAGGGTACTGGGACATGTGCCACATGATTGATACATCATAGGATTACAGTTATCATTTAAAACACTGTCATTACATGTATACAGGAACTATCACCCATCCATGCACTGTTCAGTAGTAACACAAAAATATCACAGTCTGTTTTATGTAATAAAGGAATGTACTAAAAACCTTCCTTCCTGTGATCTGAATATTTTGTTTCTATTATTAAATAGCTTAAAAATCTATTTTTTTTTTATTTTTTGGCAGCCAAAAATTGCATTAAATCCCTAAGATTGGGACTGTGTATTCTGGCTGCAAACAAGAACTCCATCATCCTCTCCTTACACAATTGAGTGAGTTTCTGAAGCAAAACAAAGGACTCCTCATATTAACCTTGTAAGAGAGGTACCAGTTGTTCCCATTTTATAGATAGGGAAATTGAGGCTCACAGACACTGAGCCTCAAGGATCCTTGCAAGGATCCTACCAACAATAAATGGTACAGGTTGCATTTAAACAAACACATGCCAACCAAAGTTTGGCATTTTATATGTTTACATGGGTGAGTTTGCCCCATCGGTACAGCCTGTTGACAAACATCTTGAGTATCATTATTGTCATCTGGCTGTCTATTAGACTTACTAGCATGAATTTTTGCTTTGTACTAAAATTGTTTTAACCATTTCTCTGTGGAATACCATTATTTAGTTTGTTTTTTTCACCTTCTGGTTGACCTCCTATATTTCCTTTTCAAAAAAAAAAACCTAAGAAATTTAAGTAAATTTTTATTAATAGTCACTTTGTCAAGGTTCAAAATAAGCGTTACATTCTTACATCTCACTTTATATAGAAATCTCTGAAGGATTAGGTCTTCTCTTCCTTAAATGCATCTTTCCTTTTAAGTTTATTATATACATTCTCTTTTAAATTAATAAAACTGTACAGTGACTAACACCAGAGACTATGTAATCAGTCCCTGGTCTATATAATTAGAGAATTCATTATTTTCATCACACAAATAATTTATATGAGGCACTAAATGTAATACCTGGCATGCAGAAAATGTTCCACTTAAATTATTACTAATTTCACTCTTCATTACTATCCGCATGGCTTGATCGTTCTTCAGATACCCCCCCTGATTTTGTCCAGGTTCCAGAATTCATCTCTTAATAACGACTTTTTTGCTTCCAGATCCTTCTCTTTCTTCTGTCTTAGGACTAAAGTGAATATGGTGTCAGAAAACAGGAAATGCATCAGGTGGCCCGTGGACTTCAGGGGAAAGAAGACGTTTTGGCACCCAGTGATTTTGGTGTTTTTTGTTGTTGTTGTTGTTGTTGTCGTTGCATTTACAAAGCTGTTGTATGTATTTTGTTCTTTTGCTTTTGTTTCTTTTTAAAAAATTTCCAGCTATTAGGGTTTATACTTGTTTATACACGTTGGATTTGCACAGATTGAGTCAGGGTTATAAGCGTGTCTCCCTCTAGCTGCACCCTGTGCCCAGCTTGATTTTTATTGAGATTTACTTCCATCCGTGCACTTAAGTGTTGTCGTACAGTAAAACTGTGTCGCAGTAAGTGAAGTTTCTCTTTATTTTAATTTGCTTTTAATTACTGCGTTTCAATATTAACATCAAGCCAATGCAGCGTTTATGGTATGGTACAGCATGGGGTATAGAATTAGCTAGGCATGTTTTTAATAGTAACTCTCAAGAAACTAGAAACCGCATTTGTCCAGAATCTACCAACCTTCATGGGAGCCAAATAACAGGGAGATTATTGCACTTGAACCACATAGTTATTTAACTGCATCGGAAACGTCTGCACATGCTTTGGTGACTCAAGTTCTGTTCTTAAATTACTTCCTGTTATCAGAATTTAGAATCTCTTTAACATATTCTGTGACAGTGCCACGTAAAAGCGAGTGATAATGCAGTAAAATGCACTAAGAAATCAATAACCTGTGAAGGAAGTTAAATAAGATCAAAATGCCACAAAGAAGACCCAGCAGTCTCGGCAATGTGCTGTACGTGTGTCAGTGAGTACTCTGAGAAATATGGGTGATAATTTTGAAGAATCATGAAAGCATTGCCAAAGCAACCACACCTTTAGTTTTGCAAAAACAACCATGTAACTGGGCAAAGATAATAAGAAGCTGCCGACTGCAAGTTCAATGCTACTGAAATGTGCTTCTAACTCAAGTTACCCTCTGTACTAAGGCATGAGGTATTCCCAGTAATCTTAAAGGAGATGGTCTATTTACACATAAATATTTTTGCAAACATCTATTGCACTCAGAAAATATACCCATATGGAAATATATGTTATAACGTTCGGAGATGTGAGTGATGTGGATGACGCCCTTCCTTATTTATGTTTAGTCAATGAGAAAAGTAGCCTTAAATCTTTTCATTCTGCTATTGTATTAATAATTTAGGAGTCGGACAGGCTTCTCCATTCCACTCCTGTAAAACTCTGAGCTACAAATCTCTGAGATTTGTCTTTTCAAAGTCACAAATCTCCAAAGTTGACCCAAGAGTACATGAGATAATGTGTGTCAAGCACTTGATACAGCACAGACTCTTGACCTTCACCTCCTACCATCAAAATGACAATGGCCAATCTACAACACTGTAACACATGTGACAGGGCAGCCTTGGATCTAAACTTCCTATCGACATGAACTTGTTCAATCCTCAGAATACCTCTCTGATGTAAATACTAAACCTTCACTCCCGAATCTTACAGATCAGGGATGATTAACAGCAAGGTTAAGCAGCTTTCAGCAGTTCCTATAACTAGAATGTGGCTAAATTGGGATTCGAACCTCAGAAATCCAGTTTTTAAGGTCTGGGTGCTTCTTCGTGCTCACGAGCAGCAAACACGAGCTTAGGACTTAAGGCTCTTAGAAGCAGACTGTTGCTTCAGCCTGGATTTTCACTCATGATGTATCACTCAGCACTCAAAATAAGACCAAATTAGATATTCAGTGATGACACTGATGAGAGATTGTCAACAAATCAGTCACTAGACTGAGGCTGGTATGAGTTCCCATCCAGATGATGCTCAAAAGAGAACTAGGGCTCTTTGATGAAGTTTTGCTGAGGGATTGAATGAATCAGTGAATACAGGTCAAGAAGCCCAGCAGCCCTGTCGTTATAGATTTAGCAGGTGCAAGGACGGAGATGAGCTTTAAGAGGCAGGCCCAGCTAGTCCATGAAGGGCCTTGTTGTTGATAAGGAAAGTTGCGTCTCTCCCAAGATCAGTGGAAGCATTAAAGAGCTTTCAAGGGGTGGGAGCACCATGAGCACATAACAGAATGTGAGTTCAGAGATCATTCTCTCGGCAAGATGAAGAGCAGAGGGAAGTCAGAGTTTGTTAGGGGAGCTGTGGAGGACGGTGAAAGATTTGGGTCCAGTGAGTCTCAGGGGAACACCAAGGGTATGCTGCGGGGGGAGAGGTGACCGCTTTTCAGGTTGTCCTCACCACGTCTTCTCTGCTCTGCCTGGGCTCTGTGTCCAAATGCTTTAGTAAGACTGGGGTGCTATAAAAAATTACCGTAGTCTGGTAGCTTATAAACAACACAAATTTGCTTCTCACAGTTCTGGGGGCTGGAAGTCTGAGATCAGGGTGCTTCTGTTGAGGACTCCCTTCAGGGTTGCAGACTGCTAAATTCTCACCATGTCCTTGCATGGAGAAAGGGCCCTCTGGGGTCTCTTTTATAAGGGCACTGATGCCATTCTGGACAGCAGAATCCCAACTCCTAAAGACCTCCAGATGCCCTCACCTTGGGGTTTCAAATGAGAATTTTGCAGGGACATAATCATGCCCTCTCTGAACCTACAATCCCTTGCTGGCTGGATTCTGGCTGGGTTCTCCAAGGGCGAACAGGGGCAGGAGACGTGAGGGTAGAAGCCAGGGAGAACCAAGGCACCAATCCCAATTCTACCTGCTGACGGTTTCGAATACAGTCTGTCTTCTCTGGTTCCAGCTCTCACTTCCCATAGCTCCTCTTTCTACAGTGTCAGCTACCACGGGGCGGGGTCCACCATAGAATTAGCTCCCACTAGTGGGGCGCACTTGGCCTCGGTTCCCACCGCAAGGCTGACAGCTGCTTCCTGCAGTTGGTAATCTCTAGGTGACCTCTCAGTCCCGTGTGCCTCTCAACATCACTTCACAAGACTAACCAATTACCTCTATTACGTTACATATCTTTGAAAAACTGAGATGATTTCTGTTTTATTCACTGAACTCTGACAGATACAGTTCCGTATTCTGCCACATAGATACCTTGGTTTAAAAAATTAAACTGTATTATAGACAAAACTATTTCTTTTTTCACATAGTGCAATTTCTTCCAGGAAGAAAAGAGTACTTTAATAAATAGCATAGCAAGTTTTTTTTAGAAACAAAGGTTATATTATTTTATCTTTTCTTTTCTGGGTACCAGCTCCAAGTTTGCATTACTTATAGCCCAGAGCAGAGAGGAAATGTCACCAATACTGTGGTGTTGTACACACGGGTGCTTGGGAGGAAAGATTCTAATCGTTGCTTTTATTTTGCTGTCATCCCTTCGACTAAAATGGACAGCATGGCCTTTTTATGTTTTTCTATTTTCCATTAAAAATGATAGATCTTATTACACCATATTTCTGCTGCAAATTAGCTTAATCGCAGTTAGCACAGTATATCACTGGTGTGGCCCAGCTGCTATTGTTTTTATTGCGGTAAACAGTGCCTCAGGGTAATTACCTTTGAGACCTCAAATGCATTCTCATATGTAAAACCCATTCTTTCATGTTCTGTGTTTTGAAGTGTATACCCTCAGCGTTTGTTTTATTTTCTCGTATTTAAATTCATTTGGAATGACCATTTCAAAATCTGCGTTAGATGTTCTCATATAAGCGTCAGGGAACACATCCAAGGGCACACGAAATGAACCCCACGTCTTTCAGAGCCTGAGAGGTATTTAACACTTTGGCAGGACTTTGGGGCTGTGTGGGAGCTGTGAGTGATGATTCCAGCTCCTGCCTTTGCATGCATTAACTGCTAGTCGCCTCTGAATAATTGGCTAAGAATATTGGTTAACACGTCAAGTGAAAATGTATGTGGCGGTGCCTGTCTTGATTGTCCCAGGAGAACATCTGTCCACTTCCCAAATCCACTAAACAATTTGGCTCTCGTCCGCATGACTGGCAGCTTGTCCCAGGGAGGCCTTGTGCCACAAAGCAGGGCTGGGGGACGTTTGGGCTTGAGTTGTGTTGGCAGGTTTTGTCGAAACACTTGGAGAGTCATTTTACAAAATTTGCCCGCTGGTGATATTAGCCCTTTATTTTTGTGAAAGTCAAGGGGAATAAAAAAAGCCACATACAACTTCTTCTGTGCATAGAAATTGCTTTGAGTAGTGGTAGCTCTTGGGGTACACTCATGTTACTCTGTAAATGTGTTTTGAACTTCTTTCTCCAAGTTGATTATTGAATCCTATCCCAGAACTCTGTTTTGCACAGAGAATCAATTAAAATAAACAAACAAATAAAATATATGTACACTATATATATATATATATATATACACACGATATATCAGTATATATATACTGTATATATACAGTTAAAAATAAGTATCAATCTCTTTTTATAGTAACGTATACAAGCTAAGGAAGAAAGTCATTGTGTCTGCATGAAAAATGTATGCAGAAAAATCCAACGAATTCAAAAATATCATAGTATAATTATTTAAAAACAAATTAAATCATGGACAACTTGTTGACCAGGCTTAAGACTGCAAATCACTGGTAAAATATAGATTTTGAAACTCAAAAAGCCATTTTTTTTGTTGTTGTGCTTTGCATATTCCAAGTTATTGTTGGGTGTTCTGTCATAATTGTCCGAGGCTATTGGCCCCTTTAAGGGGAACCCACTGCTAAGAATCGCTTGTGTTGTTGGTGCTGGCTTGAGGACTTTTCTCTAGGACCACCTGCCAGCATTTTCTGCTGATATTGAAGGCTTTTTCTATGCATATATCACCTTTTTTCTCCTTCTTTTCTTCCCTCATGAATAGAATAGTTTATTCTAAACTTCAAAGTCACTGTGTAGTTAGGGTCTGGGAAAGGAGCAGAGAAGCTGCAGATTACCAAAGAATCTTTTTCCTCCTCCTCTGATGACATTTAGAGACATCAGCCCAACTTCCTGTGCTTTTTTGAATGTTTGTTTGTTTTTGTCTGGGGCTGGGTTTGAACCCACCACCTCCGGCATATGAGGCGGATGCCCTACTCCTTTGAGCCACAGGTGCTGCCCAACTTTCTGTGGTTTTCCACATGACCAATTCCCAAGACTTCCAAAGGTTATTTGGTCTGTTTGGCATGAATAATTTCAAAATTATTATTTTTTTGCGTAAGTAAAATCAACAAGATTTACATGTTCTCCTGCCGTGAACTACAAGTCTCACTTACTATTTTCCCTCATACACAGAAGTGAAAATAACTAAAAGATAAACCATCCTTGGAGTTGATAATCTCACAGTAAAACTGAACAAAAAAACATTATCAGGAGAAGGGTGCCTATTTAAAAAAAAAAAATACAAAAGCAGCTTTCCTGTTTCTGAAGGCTTAGCGTTTTTATCTTGCACTTTCTCTCCTTTGTATTGAAGTGAAGGGGTTTAATTGTAACTTGTGATTAGCACAATCTAAGGTTGCCCTGGGCGATATTTCCCAGCCTCAGGCCAACCCTCAGATCTGCCTGTCCACAGACTCCTGGGTCCACGCCTTGTTTTAGGGGCAGCAGAGTTGTGAGACGTGGTTAGAGCCCTCCTGGGAGTACCTCTCTTCTTTGCCTTCATAGAGGGGACCCTCACCACTTCACAGTATTCACTGCCTCGCAAACTGAGGAACTTTGTGATTCCTACCACAGATTAAGTGAAATAGCCCATTAAAAACGCTGAGGACAGAGCCTACCGCACCCTAAGCATGTGGTGTGTGGCGCTTACATTCACTGCTTCCTCCTTCCCTGAGCCTCTTTGAACTCAGGGTGTACTTGTTATGTCTGGCATGTGACTCTCTGTTCCCTTTGATCAACTTTGTCTTGGACTGGCTCCTACCTTTTGCAGTTCTGAACTGTCTTGGTAGTCAGGACCCTTGGGAACCCCAACTTTGGCTGGGTTGCTTGTCTCTTATCTGAGCGGGTTTTTGTATACTGCCCCCTTCTTCGCGGGTGACGGGAGGATCCAGAGCTATTTGGAGCTCAGCTGCTTCATAAATCACCCAGCATTTCAGCTTATTTAATATTTTTATGAATAATTGTGGAGACAAAGAAAAGAAAGGGTATTTGTATTACTTAGGGAGCTCAGGGGTGTCTGTGTTGCTGGCGGTTACATCGCACTCAGGGAAAGTCAGCTCTGCTCCAGTCTGTCTGCCAAATCTGGACAAAAGATGTCTGTCATTCCCATCCAGACGAAAGAACAGCAATAACAACAGTATGTGCGGATTCGGAGTTATCTGAAGCCAGGGCGTTCTGTCTTTTAAGCCAAGTTTGAAAGAGCAGAGGGTGTCCACCATGCCAAACATGAGGGGCACACAAACATTCTCCACGAGTCCCTCCTCCAACCTGCTGCAATCTGCCCTCAGCCTGAACTTAGACTGAGCTATGCAGAAGTGTCCCGCGGAGCTCCTGTTACAACTCCTGGCATCAGCCACCCTGAGCACGTTGAGGTGGGCAGAGTTGTTCCCGGTTCCAGAGGAAGAGGTTTGTGGTTAGGAGCACCTGACCCTCTCAGATCCTGATCCTGCCACTTAAACAGGAGTGACCTCTGGAAAACTTCCCTGTGGCCCAGGTTTCCTCATCTGAAAAACAGGAATTTAGAGTTGTGAGGTGTGAGTTGAGTCACACTGAATTCCTAGGGCAGCTCCTGGAACTTAGCTCCCTTACATGTGGGAACAGCTCTCGTTCTCCTTACTCACTAAAGGACACCTGTGATCCTACTAAGTGCAATCCAGAGCTCCCTTTTCTGGAAAAAAATGAGTGGAAATGGTGGAAATGCTGGAGTCTTTATTCTGTCTATGCTAAATCCTTGCTCCAATTCACTGCTAAGAACTCAGGACTCCCTCTTCACAGTGACTCAGGGGAAATTCATTGCACTCCTATAAGAAGGTTACTATTATAGAAACCTAAGTGAGATCTCTATAAACGTGGTCAAAGGAAAAAGGAAAAACCAAGACTCTAGCTGTAATTTCATTCATCCATCCATCCATCCAAACTTTCTTAATGTTTACAGCAGCCAGGCAACTTTTTAGGTACTCCCTGATACAAAAATCAAGACATGGTCTTTCAAAGCCTTGTAGGGACCTCATACCCACCAGGAGTTTCCAACTTTCATTTTTTTCCTGAAATATTGGAAAGAGAAGAGCTGTCTTGGACCATTAGAACAAAAAAAGTACTGAAAACTTATGAACAACAAAAAGAAAAGGTCCTTGCATAATCTTTACCATACCCAACACCACAGATAAGCAAAACAGGCCTCAAATAATCCATGTGCAGCCTGTGGGCCACAGGTTGGACACCCCAGAGGGAGCTACATTATGATGACTGCTGCAGTGACTTATGGGTAAAAACCTAAAGAAAAGAGGGCCTTCCCTTATTTTCAGTGAGGCCAAAAAGATAGCATGGAAGAGAAAAATTTATATATTCTAAGGAAGATGAAAATCAGATTTCGTACTTGAAAATTCAGATCTCTCCGAAAATCAGTCACTTTCTTACCTACCTGTTGTTCTTCTACTTCTTTTAATGTTCAGATTGGCTTTGGCTGTTCTGTAGCTGGCAGGAGCACCAGTGCACCTTACAGAGTCAAAGTGGGTATGATCAGTTATAGTGCTGGCTGCAGAATTTCTCCAATTTCTCTTTAAAGAAAGTTTAAGCCACATGATACAAGCTTGTAAAAGTGGATTGGTGGCTTGTCTCGAAGTTCCATTGTTTAGAAATTACATATTTTACATAAACTGTACAATTTCTTTTTTTGGTGTGTGTGGGTTTTGTTTTGCTTTTTAAGACAGAGTCTACTTCTGTCACCCCATGTAGAGTGCAATAGCATCATCATAGCTTACTGCAACCTCAAACTTGTGGGCACGAGGGCATCCTCCTGCCTCGGCTTCCCGAGTAGCTAGGACTACAGTTGCACAACATGACTCCCAGGTGTACACTGTGTGTTTATTTGGGGTGAGTTTGCAGTGCTGATGAAGATGCTGCTGTTCGGTTAGACTTTCACCACAGCTTAGCCCAAGTCTCTTATTATCCAAATTGTGAATTAGCCAGCACAAACTAGATATTTCCACTTCCAGCAGCAAATTAAGGGAGAAGCTGAGTAATGGCTCTTGTGTGGCAAAATTCTTGTCTTAGTAGTTAACACATAGAAATTATATTTTATTTTATTTTTTTTTCACTTTTTAAAAATTTTTTTAAATGTACACATCCCTTTTATGAAACTAATCTATAGCTCTCAAACGAAAGATACAACTTAATTCTAGCCCAAGAAATTATATTTTAGATGGTTTCCTTTAAAGCATTATAGTTCACATATTTTGTATTAAAAACTTCTAACTATTCTGGTTATTAGGACAGAGAATTCTTTATAACTTTGTCAAGAGTTTGTAACTTAAAAAACATTTTTTGTATGTGATGTTCTTACACCTTTGTAACACGCTTGCCGTGTTGATATTATCGCTTCCGTTAAGCACATTAGGGTTCTGAGCAGTTAACTTTTGACTCCCGAGACACAGAGCTGAGGAATTTGATGGTAGGTTTTGAAACTGGGCCTTCAGGATCCAAATTTCGAATCTTTCCCTTAAAACAATTCAATTGAGTTGTAGAAAGCAATAAAACTATTGAATTTCGGAGTTATTCAATATTATGAAGACTAGTATTCTAATTTCACATATAAGGAGATAGTTTAAATGATAAATGTTAGAAGTCTGCTTGATACTGAGCAGAAAGAGAATTTCTATCTCCTGTTTTTGTTTTTGTTTTTCTGTAACGCGGAACTGCTCAGTTCCTTCTAGGTAGGAAGCTGACAAGTAGTCAAAGATTCCCCTCTCCATAAATTTTATGCCCCTCGATTTCCTCTGTATATTAGTCAGCTATCATTTAGGTGACGGAGAGTTTTAGAGACAATTCAAGATTGCTTTTAATTATTTCTATGGATTTGTAAGAAGAAGAAGATTATAGTGTTTAGCCAGGAGATATGAAAAATATCTTTTTTTGTTTCCTAAATCATAAATATCCTCCTTTAATCATCTGCATTTAAAGGACATTTGGACGGGAAACCGTATTTGGAAACCTGTGTCCCAGGAGAGGTTAGCCTATTTATTAAAAATATCAATGTGTTTTCAGAGTTACAAAACTGAGTTCTAAAGAGGCCTGGTATTCTGTAGCTGGGAGTGGAAGGGCAAAAGGTGAATTGTATTTTTTAGGCCTGTCACTTTGAAAACTCCTTGCTTCAAAACTCAATGCATTTCCAGCACTGTCGACTTCCCAGTGGCAGTGAAGCGGGAGAAGCAAAGGCATCTTTGGAAGTAACTGCGCGTAGCAGTGCTTAATCTCTCCCCAGGCCTGTGAGAACTTGTTTATCTGGCCGCCTTTTCCAAATGCTCTCCGCTTCCTGGACAATGGAGTTGGCAGTGTGGAGACTGTGCTTCATAATAGAGAGGCTTTAGGGAGAGAAGCTTCCTTTTAAGTAGATCTAAAATGGATAATTATTAAATGACTTCTCTGCAAAAAAAAAAAAAAAAGTTTGAATCATTATTGAATATATTCAGGTCCCATTCTGATCTCATTCTTTGAGCTCTTGAACCTTTTTCCCTTGGATATTATGCTACAGTTTTATGGTAAGTTACGTGATACCACCATATGCCCTGAAGTTATTCTTAAAATGGCTATTTTAGCATTTCTCATATGATGCTGAACAGTTCATCAATGGATAACATCTCTATTTTCTTGCCATCTCTGAAATAGCACATGGTACATGACCAGAAAACCTTACATGGCTACCCTGTATCCTGGACACTGTTGCGTCACCACTGAGGTCTCCTGTGACTTTAGTCAAAGCTTTTGACTTCAGACATGCACTATGTTAATAAAAGCCTGTATCAAGGTCACTGCTGTTTGCAAGGAGTAGAAACACATGAGAAGAAGAAAAAATAAGGTTGTTGTGTTAGAATACAGGAGAACATCACAGAGAGGTTATTTTGAGTTTAGTAGGCTTCCTCCAGATCCATCACTTGAGAATTTGAAGGTCAGGAAACAAACTTACTTATGAATTAAGATGTGTATAGCACCGAAGTGATTGGATGCCCAAGTTCTATAGCTAGAATAAAGAAAGATATTTAACATATCAAGAAATGTAAAGATACTTCAATTAGAGATGGGGTAATTGAGAAACTAAAAACCCAGCACAAAGCAAGCCTCTTTTATGACTCCCACTGTCCTCTCTGCAGTGTCCAGGCTGAGGTCCCTCTGACTCCCACTGTCCTCTCTACAGTGTCCAGGCTGAGGTCCTTCTGACTCCCACTGTCCTCTCTGCAGTGTCCAGGCTGAGGTCCCTCTGACTCCCACTGTCCTCTCTGCAGTATCCAGGCTGAGGTCCCTCTGACTCCCACTGTCCTCTCTGCAGTGTCCAGGCTGAGGTCCCTCTGACTCCCACTGTCCTCTCTGCAGTGTCCAGGCTGTGGTCCCTCTGACTCCCACTGTCCTCTCTGCAGTGTCCAGGCTGAGGTCCCTCTGACTCCCACTGTCCTCTCTGCAGTGTCCAGGCTGTGGTCCCTCTGACTCCCAC
>CAUYQV010183445.1:0-13547 GCA_963574575.1 Galagoides demidoff
TTTTTTTGAGATGAGCCTCAAGCTATCCCCCTGGGTAGAGTGCCATGGCATCACAGCTCATGGCAACCTCCAACTCCTGGGCTCAAGCGAGTCTCCTGCCTCCGCCTCCCAAGTAGCTGGGACCACAGGCGCCTGCCACAACGCCTGGCCATTTTTTGGTTGCAGCCATCATTGTTGTTTGGCAGGCCCAGACTGGGGATTTGAACCCGCCACCTTAGGTGTACGTGGCTGGCGCCTTAGCCAATTGAGCCACAGGTGCCAAGCCAGGGGGAGGAGATTTTCATGGTGTTTATGATATTCAAGACATGATTACACCCAAGACATCAGCCTCCCACCTAGAAATGATGGAAAGAAGACAATGGCATCCGTTTTCATCTCAGGCACTCACCATTCCTTGTTTCTTTTCATTTTTGTGACATTCCAGGTATTAGTAAACTGGAATTGCTATCTCATTTCACGGACAGGGAGACTGAGGCATGGGAAGATTTCATAACCTGGCCCAGTCCCACTGCCAGTAAGTGGGGCAAGGGCCAGACTTGAACTCTGGTCTGCCTGGCTCCAGATCTCAGGCACATTATCACTCAGCTCCCTTGTTCATTATAAAGTGACATCATCAAAAAATAAGGAAACTTTACTGCCAGGGGGAGGAGGGGCCTCTTTAAGCTCACACAAACACTAAACTTCCACTGGATCACCCCATTTTCAGTTGTAGGGTACAGAGGTAAACCATGTGAGAGCAGGAAGATGGCAGCCTGGGTTCCCATCCCTCCCAGCCCTGGTCCTAGGCAATGCCTTGGATGATACAGAGTGAGAAGACCCAGACCTGTAGTTACCTCCCACAGCTCCGAAGCTGGGCCACCTTGAGAAGCCCCTTCCCCCAAGCTGCAAGCCACCTGCCAGAGGTGGAAGGACAAAGGTCTTCATTAGTGGTCAGGTGTGGTGACTCACACCTGTAATCCTAGCACTTTGGGAGGCTGAGGCAGATGGATTGCCTGAGCTCAGGAGTTCAAGACCAACCTAAGCAAGAACGAGACCCCATCTCTACTAAAAAACAGGAAAACTAGCCAGGTGTGGTGAGCACCTGTAGTCCCAGCTATTTGGAAGACTGAGGCAGAAGGATCACTTGAGCTCAGGAGTTTGAGGTTGCTGTGAGCTACGATGACATGATGACACCACAGCACCCTACCCAGGATGACAGAGATTCTGTCTCAAAATAAATAAATAAAATAATAAGGTTCCCATTAGCCACACGTGGCCCATACTGTTCAGACTGTATTAGGCAGGGTGACACTAATGGGCCCATCTGATAACTCTCCCTCTCCCACCCCTCTCCTTCCCTCGACCTCCACCACTCTCACCCCTCAGGCTTCCCATGCAGCCCAGTGCCTCGGATGCAGGAATGAATGAACAAACTCCCAGGTCACCCATAAGTTCCCTGAGGACTGGGCGCATGATCACCTTTCTTACCCCACATGAGGCAGAGTCTTGCCTAGGGCAGGTCCTCAGGGACCCTGGGAGCAAAAAAGCACAGCATGGATATCTAGATCCATCACTAAAGGTCACTTGGTTCCCTTTCTGCTGTGGTTTGATGGGATGTCACCCTTTCCTTGCCCTGCAGCCTCCAGTGTTACTGAGAGCAGAAGGGGGAACATCTGGTGACAGAACTGTGACAGGATAAGAAGCAATGACCACTGTAAAACCCAAGGTCAACCGACAGCATCTTTGCAGGCACAACCCCAGATGCTAATCACAATAGCTTCCAGTTAGTGGGCCAGCAGGTGCCAGGCGCTGACTGTCCTGGGGGTTTACATGCATTATCTGGCTTAATTCTCACCACAAACCGAAAGAGAGCTGAGGCTCAGAGATCTTAAGTCATTTGCCAAGGACACACAGCTAATAAACAAGAGTGCCAGGATTCACACCTGGAGCTGCTTGACTCAGGAGCACCTGAGCACGCTCCACACCACGCTGTCAAGCCATCCACCTACTGATGTCACTGTGCACTGTCCCCATGCCAGGCACCAGCCGGGAGGGCAGAAGGACCCAGCTCCCAGTTACACAGCCAGCAGGAATGATGTTGTACTGGAAAGTGAGCAAGGTGGGAGGCAGGGCCTCACCACTGACCAAGGTGTCCAGGCAGCAGGACTGGGCCTTAAGGGGCTTGGGGCCGTACTGCAGGGCTGGGGAGAGTGAACACAACTGCAGCTTAGGTCAATGGGGGTGGGCAGGGTACAGGTAGGATGTGGAGCTATATGCTGGGATTGTGGGGGGACTGAGAAACTGAGGATAGTGCACTAAGGAACATCAGAGCTCCTTAAGGATTCTGAGGAGGAAGAGAGGAGAGAAGAGGAAGGAGGAGGACCCCAGTGTTGCAGGAGATAAACAGATGGAAAATCAGGGGCATGGAAGGTACAAGGACTCAGAACATACAAGAGACACAGGGACCCCGACAGGGGCCATAGTCTATGGAGCCCAGTCCCTGCCCCAGGCTTGACATGGAATAGTCACCCAGTAAATGTCAAACAGGCATGAACAGAGGTAGAGGCTGAGGCAGGTGACCCCAAGGTATGAGACATCACATCTCACTCAGAGCCACAGTGCCCCAACTGCACCCTCTCTAGATTAGGCTGAAACTGTATTCCATCAGAAGTCCTGCCAGACACTAGGAAGTGGTAGTAACAATAGTAATAAGTTGAGAATTCGTATTTTAAACAGAGAGCATTTCTTAACTGCAGAACTTAGAACTTTTAACACACCAAGGAGCCCCCATCTCTAAAAAGAAGTAGCAGGAATGTTCATTTCCCAAATGTACTTGCCACAAAACTGTCTTTCAAGAGATACCTATGAATATCCTGAGGAAATACTAGGTCAGGCACTGGTCTCTTCTTTTGAAAATGCAGTTCATGGGTTATCTGCTTGGAAATGCCCTCAAACAAAATCTAGCCTGCCCCTCACTTTACAGATGGGGAAACTGGCCCAGAAAGGGAAGAAGTTTGCCAAGGCAACACAAGGCCTCTGTAGCCTGTGAGGCTGGAACCCCAGCCCGTGGGACTACAGGGGCTTAGTTCCTGTCACCCATTTAGCTGTGCCAGGTTCTGGGTGTCCAAGCAGGTCTCTCCCATCAAGCTCATCCTCAAAGCCAGGGTTGGTCTCCATCACCTCCTGGCCCAGGGCCCAGCACAGAGCGTACACTCACAAAAGTTCACAGGAGTCTGGGAGGCCCAGCGAGAGGACAGGAAGGGCTTTCCAGCAGCTGGGTCTAGATGACAGGAATGGCCAGTCTCCTCCAAAGTCTTCTAAGAAGAGGGCAGAGGCCAGGCTGCCTGAGGCAGCCCTGGGCACTGGCCCCAGCTTCCTGGTTCCCTGAGAGGGTGGGGTCGGGAGGGAAGGAAGATTCAGGCCCCAGGAACTGCCTCTCTGGACAGGCAGGGTCTGGGACCCTCAGCTTGGGCCGGAAGCAGGGAAGGGAGAGAGCCCCTGTTGGGACAGGTCTTGGAATGCTGTCCTCCCACAGGGCTCAAGCCCTCTGCCTCCAGGAAGCCCCTCCTGGCCTCTCCAGCCTCCCTGGTCTTTTTCTCCTTGGAATTCTGACAGCAGCTCCACTTAGGAAGGATTAGCCAAGGTCCAGCATGGCCCTGCTCTCAGGGGCTCCCAGTAGGAGGTGAGACCTGACTATTCACCAGGCTGTGTAGCAAGGAGGCAATGGACACTCGAGGTGTCTCCTCCCACCCCAGTAACAGAGAACACAGAGAAAGTAACAGAAGAAAAGATTCCATGCAAGGTGCCCAGGAGCATGTCCCTGAGGAGGGACTCTCAGCTGGGCTGTAAGCAGTGAGAAGCAGCGAGAAGCAGCCAGCAGGCACAGAGGGAGGGACAGCGCTCCAGGGGGGAGGCAGAGCCAGAGCCAGGTCCAGAGAGGAGGAGGACGAGGAGGAGGCCACAGGTCCATAACAGTGCCTGGATCTCAGGGACATAGAGCAGAGTGGACAGATGCTGGGCCGCTGGGTGTCCTACAGATCCTAAGCCACACCCTACTACCATTATTTGGGTAAGCTAATGTCACTGAATCACTCTGTGCCTCATTTTCCCTCCTAGAATGAGAATTACAACAGTACTTCCTTATAGGAGTGTTGGGAGGATGGGGTCAAATGGTAGGAACCCTGAGAGCTGAGCCAGGCCCTCTGGAGGCCCTAGAGGCGGCTTCACTGATAAGGGGGGACACTGCATGAGAGGCCACAAGGAAGGAGCTTATTATACACCAGCCTGGTCTGATGTTGGGATCCAACAGGCAGATTCTGAACTCCTAACAGTGAGTCCACAAGGCTGCTCAAGTAAATGTGTGTGCACTTGACCTAAGTGGGCACTCTCCATACCTTCCAGTACTCGCCTAATTCCTAAATTACTTTTTCTAACATTTCTTGAGCAGTTACTGTGCTAGGTACGTGGTGTGTGCGTGTGCATTTTCCTATTTAATTCTCTCATTCACTTGGGGATATAGTGAGCATAGTTTTACACATGCAAAACCCACCACCTGAGAGGTTAATAGCATAACCAAGAGCAGGCCATTTGGATGCCAGTGGCAGGATTTCCTGACCCCAGGTCACTTTCCACTATATTCCAGCTTGAGGATGACCCAGTCCAGAGGTGGGTGTGGCCTAGAAACTGTCCAGAGAGCCCCTCACATGCCCCAGTACGCTCACCTGGACTCCCTGCCTGTTTCCTGTCTCTGCCCCTCAGCCCTCCACCTCCCTAGGACACGGCCCCTCCCCTGCCATACCCTGTAGCTCAGTATAACCTGTGGGTCTGGCATCCAGCTCTGGGGTCCTAGTACCAAAGCCCCTCCCCTCTGGCTGGTGATTCTGGCTCTGGCAGGGGGCCACTCCCGGACTCAGGGCTCCAGGGACCCCTGTGAGGGAGAGCAAGCCTCTCAGGAAACTTCAAAAAAGTAAACATGTCTGTACCTCATGCCAGAAATTTAGAATTAACCAGTCTGTCTGTGTCCTAAGGTCTGATCTAGGTGGGAAAAAAAGAATTAGCCAGTCTGAAGTAGAATCTGGGCATTAGTATTTTTTTTAAAAAACTCCACAAGCGATTCACAAGGGCAGCAAGAATTAGAACCAATCGTAGACAACTGCCCAGAGCTTGCTAGGAAGGCAGAGCCTCAGGCCCCACCCCAGACTGAGGCCAGCCACTGTGAGAGCGGGAGGGGGCACAGGCTTGAGGGAACTAGTGAGAGGACAGCCAGGACCCCCTGGATGGCATCTAGACAGCACTCAGAGGGTGATAGATGCTTTCTCTGTGTCCCCTCATCCCATGTTCAGCCCTGTCCTTTGAGTGAGTCAGGAAGAAATGCTTGTGCCTGTGTGGGGGAAACTGAGGCAGAGACTCCACTTGACCAGAACCATCCCTCACCCTTCTTGGTCCCTGGCTCTGCCAGCAGCTGACTTCTGACCTTCATCTCAGTGTGACCTGGGGAGCAGGCAGGCAGGAAGTGTGAGCATTGCCCTGTGTGACAGGTGAGGGACCTGGGAGCCAGGGCAGGGAGTCCTAGGTAGAGCCTCCTGCAGGACAGCACCCTAAGAAGGGGACTTGGGACCTGAGGGATGTGAGAGTCACTACTGACTCAAGGCAGCTCCTCCAGGCAATGTCATCAGTGGGCCTCATATGTGACAGTTTCCTTTCCTTCCCTTTTCTCAGGGCCCACCTTTTGAGTAAATCTGGGACCAGCCTTAATAGAAACCAGGCCAGGGCCCAGGAAAACCTTTATTGCTCCTGAAAGGGCCTCCTTTGCCCATGGGAGGAAGCATGGATTTCTCCCGTTACACTCAGAACTTGGGCCCCTCTCAGCCAGGGAAAAACTATTCAGGAGAGAAGGTAGGCCATAGGGTCCACCAGACGCCACCCCTCACCATGAATGGGGACAAACCCTTGTCTCCTGGCAGATTTGATTGAGGAGCAGGGTAAAGGATCTCCAGCATCCCTGGGGAAGGGTCAAGAATGAGCAGCGAAGGGACCCCTCCCATGCCAAGCAGGGAAAGGACAGAAGGTGGCAGTGGTCCTCCTGGCTGTCCAGCCTGGGGCAGAAGCCCAGGTGTCTTCAGCCAGGATCACCCCTCTGCCCCTGCCGCACACTCCCTGCTCTCCAGGGATAAATGTGGGCCTTTTGTCCTTCTCTGCTAAAGAACATTGGGTTCTCAGGGCCTGAGATGGGATGGAGGGGATCCCAGTTGCCACTATGGTGGGGAGAAAAGTGTTCACAGCTGGGAACCCCCCCACGACACACACAGCCCTTCGCCCACATCCCTAGAGGCCCACACCTGCCTCACCCAGCACCTCCACAGCAGAAAGCCCAGCACAGCTTTGAGAAGGCAGCATCTGCGCAGGGATGGGGAGAGAGAGACAGACAGACAGACAGACAGAAAGAGAGAGAGGGAGGGCCCCCTGGGTCTAGCGTGGCTTCTCTGTAGCCCCCCACCCCCATCCTGGCACAGCTGGGCCGAGGAGGGTGGGGAGAAGGCAGGGAGCTGAAGGGGACCCCACTCCCCCTACCCTATGCCCTCTCCCTCCACAGCTACCCCTCCCTGCCCCAGGGGGTCTCAGATACAACAGGGAGCAGGGAGGGCTTTCCCTCGAAGATGAGGAACCAAGGGGTGGAAGGATGGATGGGGACCCACCGGGAGAGAGAGGCCAGGCAGGCGGGCAGCAGCGGGTGTCGGAGGCGGCCGCAGGGCAGCCGGGACTCCACTGGCTGGATGCTCGTCCCTCGTCCCTCTGTCCATCCAGGGCGGCTCCTCTCCGGGCGGTTCTGAGGCTGGGCGGGCGCTGTTAAAAAGCTTTTTATGTGTGTGTGTGTTAATCACATGATTGCCGTTCACCTGTATTTCGAACAAAGACAGCTCACTGTTTCAAGGCCCCGAACAAGAGTCTGGGCACAGGGAAGAGAAGGGAGGCGGGGGGAGGAGGGCTGGCAGCGCCGGGGGTGGCGTCGAGGAAAACTGGGGGGAGATTGTCCAAGGCCAGCAAGCGAGAGAAAGAGAAAACCCTTATCAAACTCCTAATTCACTGGGCTCCGAGGCCCCAGACACACTGGCCCGATTGTCTGGCTGGTTGTATGTGTGAGCATGTGTGCGTGTGTGTGTTCCAATGTCCGCTCCCCCCACCCCCAACATGCCTCTGCCTCGTGTGACTACCTCATTGTGTCCTATCACCCACCCCCACCTCTTGGCCTTTCCCAGGCATAAGGCCTTGCCACCCCAGACCCCTTGCCAGCCCCACTCCAGACGCGACCCTTGGGCGTGGGCCTGGGGCCTTGCCCAGCTGCTCAGGAACACAGAACCACACGTGGTCGCCACCATGGCCCAGGCTCTGTCGTCTGTTCCTCCCTACCAAGTGAGATGAGACCTTTGGAGGAGAGGCCTAGGACAGAGGAGAAGACAAGGAGCCATGGGACGATGGCAGGGAAGAAAAGGGAGTGGGGAGAAGGTACAGAGGAGGGAAGAGAAAGGCTGGGCAACTCTGCCTCTGCTGGGGGAGTGGAAGACTGGGTGACAACCAGGACTGACACCAGGATGGAGACCCCTCATTCACCCCCAAGAGAGGGTGAGCCCAATGGGAGGGAGTTGTGTTTCAGGAAGAAGAAGACCCCCACCCAAGGCCCACCTCAGCCTCTTGGGAACTTTAGTCTGTGTCTCCACTTTGAGCCAGCCCAGCCCCTGTGGGTCGTGGGTGTCTCTAGGAAAAGGATCAGGGGCCCAACTGGGGTGTCTGCACTGAGACCTCTCTCCTGCTATACAGGGTGGGCAGAGAGGAGTCTGGGAGAGCCAGGAGGCAGGGTCAGGTGGGCTGGGCAGCAGTGCCCAGCGCGCAGTAGGCGCTCAGCAGTTTTGTTCAAATGAAGCAGCAGCCTAGGCCACACCCTCCCAGGCCGAGAGACCTTCATCACCTTACCTCTCTCCCTAGTCCCTGCCAACCGCCCATCCCGCCATATGAGGCCAAGTTTGGAGGTCCTGGTTGGGCCCAATTTTCCTCCAACAACAAGTTGTGACTCTCTATGCCTCTTCCTTCCCTGACCTGACCACCTCCACTCCTATACCTCCTGATTAAGCCCAGGCTGAGCCCAGGTGAGATGGGCATGGGCAGCAGGGCAGGGAGCTGGGGGTGGAGGAGACTGGATGCCTTATGGAGGAGCCCTGAGTGTTGGGGATGAAGGAAAAGCGCCGGAGGCTCCACCTTCTGCCCTTCCCTCCCTCCTCTCCCCCTCCCCCCTCTCCCCCTCCTTCCTTCCCCAGCCCTCTGCAGCAGCTCAGTCGCTCAGTCAGTCTCGGGCTGTCCGGCCAGGGTGGTTGGTGGTGAGGATTCAGGCTCTGTCCTAAGGAGGCTGTGGCCTGAGGCTCAGGGCCCCCCAGCCCCTCCCTCCCTACCCACCAGCGTCACCCCCCAGCCCCGAGCTGGACCGCACACCTTGGGACGCGGTTTTCCACTTCCTAAGGACAAGCCCCAGGCTGGAAGAGAGGTCCGAGGAGGTGAGTGCGCAGGCTGCTCCTCCCTGGCCGGGCCCAGGCCTGGGACCCTGCTGTGGGGTGGAGAGAGGCTGTCACCCTGAACTCGGCGCCCCACCTGGTTCCTCTAGCTGCTCTGTGGGACAGACAGGGGAAAGAAGGAAAGGTGAGAGAAAAGGTGGGAAATTCCAGGGGCTGGGATTAGTATGGAATAAAGGGTCCGTTTTTTCTTCCTATAGTCAACAAACTTCCATCCAAATAAGGAGGTTAAAAAAAAACCACCCACACCAAGAGACGGTTGGGATCAGGTTGTGGGAAGACACCAGGCGGGCGCACCCACCTAGGGTCTAGCATGTGCGCGGGCCCCAGGGGGGCCACAGTGGGGTTAGCTGGAGCAGTGAGGACCGCCACCTCGGGGCTGTGCCCGCGTCCCGTCCCAGGCCGCCTTCGGGTCGGCACGCACCGCCCCATCGCACCCTCCTTCCGGTCCAGGTGGGCGTTGGACTCTTCGCGAGGACCCCGGCGGCGGGCCCGGGGGAGGTGGCCGAGGCAGCGGCTGCAGCCGGGGGCGATATGGCAGAGGAGCAGGACCTATCAGAGGTGGAGCTGAGCCCCGTGGGCTCGGAGGAGCCCCGTTGCCTGTCCCCGGGGAGCGCGCCCTCGCTGGGGCCCGACGGTGGCGGCGGCGGCGGATCGGGCTTGCGAGCCAGCCCGGGTCCAGGAGAGCTGGGCAAGGTCAAGAAGGAGCAGCAGGACGGCGAGGCTGACGATGACAAGTTCCCCGTGTGCATCCGCGAGGCCGTCAGCCAGGTGCTCAGCGGCTACGACTGGACGCTAGTGCCCATGCCCGTGCGTGTCAACGGCGCCAGCAAGAGTAAACCTCATGTCAAGCGGCCCATGAACGCCTTCATGGTGTGGGCGCAGGCTGCGCGCAGGAAGCTGGCCGACCAATACCCGCACCTGCACAACGCCGAGCTCAGCAAGACGCTGGGCAAGCTCTGGAGGTGAGCACCCGCCGCGCCCCTGGCTCCGTGGCCCTCTGGCGGGACAGGGGTAGCCTGGCCTCCTATCCCCAGAGCAGGGCCTGCCTGGGCCTTTCTCCTGGGTACAGTCCCCTCCTTGGATGGGGTTGGAAGGCCAGATATGGGGACTGTGCCTGACCTGGCACCACATGTACTCTATTAGGGTTCCGAACTTGGAACTCGCGGCCTAGGCCAGGTCTCCCCGCCCGGGCGGCGAGCAGGAAGGCGCCCCCTTGTGGTTGGAATTCTGCCGGGGCAGACCGTGGGGCCTACCGGGGGCTTGCTACTGGGCAGCAAGGATGGTGGGCCCCGCCGGCACCACCACGGGACTTCACTAGCTTCCTCCCCACATACACGTGCACTTAAGGGGCCACTGCCTACGGCTCCAGTGGCCAGGAGGATGTGGGGAAATGCTTGGAAAGAACCGAAGGACTGGCTGAAGATACAGGGAAACTGAGGCAGCCAGCTAGAGAACTTGGGGGCAGTTCAAGGAAAACAAGGAATTCAGAGGAGACTCTTGGAAAGAGTGAGGGACAGAGAAATGCCCAGTGACAAATGTGTCTGCCACTGCAGGGTCTCGTCCTACCCCAGTGTCTTCCCTAGGCTTTACTGACCCCATTCTCCTTTTAGGTTGAGGGCTCCCTCATCCTCCAGGGGAGGAAGCACACAGAAGGGGCCTCCCCACCCACCCTGTTCCACAGTCACCAAGCTGGTCTCATGCTTTCTTTCCTCTCCCAGTTCAGCGCCATCTTCCCTCCGAAGGCCCCACCCAATGTTGAGCAACCTCCTCACCCCAGCCACAGAGCTGGAGCTAACACCCTGGCCAGGAGGAAACCTTGGCCACCCCTTCCTGCTGGGGTCCTTCAGAGTCCCAGGGACCCTGAGACCAGCCCAAACCTCTGGGGTAAACTTCCCCTCTTGGAAGGCTGCTAACCTTGAACTCAAGGTGTGTGGAGCAGAGTAACCCCCAACCAACCCCTATAGGAGTCCAGGGCAGCTGTGAGAGAGACCCTGGGCTCCACAAGATGTGAGCTCACAGAGGTCACCTGATTCCTACCAGACTGTCCAGGAGACAGGCCCAGAAAGGCTAAAGAACCTCCAAGGTCACATAGCAGTTGGTGGCAAAGCCAGGGCCAGAGCCCAGGTCTCCCACTCTTTGTCCCCAGAGGCCTTCCCCCATGTTGTCTCTGGTGACAATGGTAGATCACCCTTCACTCTAAGGAGAGGTCAGAAGGTTGCGGGGGAGGCAGGAAGAGGAGAACAAGAATGAGGTGTATTTGGGTCTGGAAAGCTTGGGCTTTGTCAGAGCCACCTGCCTCTCTCCTGCTGCCCTGACCTTCGATGGACCCAGCACGGTGGAGGTCAGATCTAGAGGGCCAAAGGCTTAGAGAGGTAGAAGAAGTAGGAGGTCTCCTAAGAGACCAAGAGATTCCTATCTAGCCCCTAGCCTGTCCTTGCCACGTGTTGGCTGGAGGCCTGGTGCCCCTCAACACCCCCAGCACCTGACAGTCCAGCTCTGCCTATGAGCAGAGGTCACAGATCCTCTGCCTCAGGTCCATTCAGATCTGGGCAGGTCTCAGCACAGACTAGTACCTTTGGACATGAGAAACAGATAAGCAGCAGAGACAGACAGACAGATAGCACGCATGACCTAGGGACTGAGACCAGACCATGGCTTGAGCCCAACAAGAGTCAAAGCAGGGACAGACCCCCATACTCCTACCATCTCCCATTGCCAAGGGCTTAAGATTGACCCCTCTGTTGTCTCTCCCTTGTTCCCCCAACCTAGAACCCTGGGCCTGGGCTCCCTTGAGGAGGGCTTGTTCCTGGTCACCACCCAAGCACAGAGGCCATCTGGGGTGGGGCCATCAGGAAAGCAGGCACTATTTGCTGAGGACCCCCCGCCCCATGGTGAGAAGGGGCGGAACAATGGCAAGGGTCAAAAGCTATGCCAACATCTGTGACCACCTGGACCTTTGGGGGTAGTCCTGAGGGATATCTGGACATGGGCTGGGTTAGCCATTTGCTCTAGGGGCTTCTTCTGAAACCTCCCCAAGCTCCTGACTGCTGGGATGTCAGGAAGGAGGGTGTGGTTAGGTAGGCAGAACTGGAAAATGGGGATCCTGAAAGTGAAAAGAGAAAGATATACAGACAGACTGTGGGGAGTACCCCGAGGGCTATGGGGTCACACAAGAAAGCCCAAGTCTTAAGGGGCCACATGAGCTCTGACAGCCCTGCTAATTCATCTGGGGAAGGACTATTAGATGTCAATCATGAGTTGGTGGCTGTGCATTGGTTGACCTGCCTGCAAAGAATAGCCAGAGCCTCCAAACTGGAAAGGGGGTCACAGGCTGAAGTCTCTCCCATATGGTAGAGCTCTCCTTCCCTCTCCTGTCCCCAGTCATATAGGCCCCTCCCCCAGGTAAAGTCTTCTTATGCCACTGGGCTGGCAGAAGAACAGATAGCGGCAATCAATGCCCTGCCTCAGGTGTCCCCCAGCTGGGGTTCTGGTTTGGTGAGAACCAGCCTACCCTCTCCTTGCCCCCATTCCAAACCTGGGAGACTGGGAGTAAAGAGGGCTGATGTGAAGGCACAAATGAGGACTGGGTTTGGAGTTAGAACTGAGGTGACTAGTAGGCGGGGTGGACTTGGGGTGAGGAGACATCCTGAGCGGATCCTGGGTGGAGGCTAAAGGTGGGGTTAATGGCTGCAGCTGGTACAGGAGGGGGCTAAGGTTAGGGCTGGGGTGCAGCAACAGTGGGCCAGAATTAGACTTCTGTCAGGGCTAGGCTACTGCTGGGAACTAGCTTGGGGGCAACAGTGGGATCCAGTGTTGAATCTTCCCACTCTCTGGCCCCCTGCCATTTTTTTGCTGCTTGCTGGCTGCCAGCACAAGGGGTCTGGGAAAGATGGGGTGCAAGAGTAAGCTCAGTGTCCCCAGCTATCCTGGAGCCTCTGTGCATTTCTCTCAGGGACTGCTCCAGCCCTCCCCAGCCCAGCCATCGAAGTGGGCACCTCAGTCCCACTCCCTCGCTCCTAAGTCCCTGCCTTCTGAAAGTGTACCCTGAACTGGACAGAGCCTCAGCTGGAGGCTGGGCTAGGGCTGGGCACAGGGAGCAGACAGAAGGCTAAGCTGCAGAGGAATGCTGCGGCCCTAGGAGGTGCCTGGTGTGACCACCTCCCCCCCAGCCTAGGGAGGGAGGGCTCAGCCTTCTGCTGCCCTGGGGAAGAGGGCACCCACTGGGGTATAAGGGTGGGGCAGCTGCAGAGAGAAGCCCTCTGGATAGAGGATCAGGGCTGCTCCCACCAAGATATCTCTAGGTCTGGGACTCTGAATCTATGGACTTCCCATCAGACCCCACACAGAGATATCCATCCGGCCCTCCTCATATGGGGTGGCCAAGCCCTGACTACCCATCCACTCTCTAACCATAAGCTGAGGCTAGAGTTAGTAGGCACGGGCACCAGCTTCAGAGCTTCCTCCCTCCATGGGCTGGTCTCACTCAGGGACCGTTCCAAGGTCTGGGAAGAGACTCTAGCTTCTTCTGCTCTCTCTCACCACCTGGACAAGGATATAGGAGCTCCCTCAGGAAGCAGTGCCCCCTACATAGTGAAGGGGACTCGCACCCTGCCCCCTCAGAACTACCACACTGGAATTCACAAAATCAGTGTTCCAGAGTTGAGGGCAGCTGCAGAGAGGGCCACCCTTAGGTCCTCCCAAGCAACATTAGAACAGTACTTACATGTATTTCTCAAAGTGCCCCTCCCCAGGCCCTGACGAAAAGCACTTCACATCCATTATTTTGGCCAATCCCATACCCCAGTGAAGTGGAAATAATCATCCTTGTATTAATGGTGATAAAATTCAGGATTAGAGGCTCGGCACCTGTGGCTCAATCGGCTAAGGCGCCAGCCACATACACCTAAGGTGGCAGGTTCGAATCCCCAGCCCGGGCCCGCCAAACAACAATGATGGCTGCAACCAAAAAATGGCCAGGCGTTGTGGCGGGTGCCTGTGGTCCCAGCT
>CAUYQV010183449.1:0-32705 GCA_963574575.1 Galagoides demidoff
CCCAGCTACTTGGGAGGCGGAGGCAGGAGACTCGCTTGAGCCCAGGAGTTGGAGGTTGCTATGAGCTGTGATGCCATGGCACTCTACCCAGGGGGATAGCTTGAGGCTCCGTCTCAAAAAAAAAAATAAAATAAAATAAAATAAAATCACCTTTAAGCTGTGTGTATGAGGAATAATATAAATTATAATAAAGACTAGTGCGTCACCGGTTTCACGAACTCTTCACTCTTTTTTGTAATTAAATACAAACAGCAGAATACTGTACCGCAAACTGGGTATTCTAAATAATCAAGAACTGGTTGTGTCTCTAATGGAAGGGAAAAGATGGACTCTGGCCCAGGCAGACAATTACCTGAGCCAATAGAGATTAGAAAGTACGTAATATTCAAGTCACCTGGCTCCATTCGTTTCACCTCTCAACTTTCCTGGGCAGGAAGGGCATGCATCCCCTCTTCAGAAAACTGGAACAAGCCTCCACGGTATACACGTGACCCCAAAGAGTAATTACCAATGGATAATTTTAAAACATTAAGACTCAGTCACTACTTGAAAAGGGTTTCCGAAACTCCTGTCTACGGGGGGGGGGTGGGGGGGGGGTGGGGGTTCGCGTTGACCTATTTCAATTCAGCCGGGAGTAATAAAGGTGCCACAGACACAGAACACAACTAATTGTGCACTGAGACAGAATCACGGAACCGTATCCAACGGGCCGATTTTCTTTTTCCAAACTTAACTTTCTTCCCTCTCTATTCCACACGTCCAGTTGTTCTTTCCCTGTTAATGCCCTAGTGAGAATTAAATCTCAGATTTCTCTGTCATAGCATCACATTTGGACCATGGGTTGAGACACCGTCAGCGATTCCTTAAAGCCAACACCAAGTTGCGGAAGAAATGCAGTGTGTTCGCACGGGTAATCGGAAGGTAGGAGCCTCAGTCTCCCCGACAGTGTGACAAGGGGCCTTGGCAGAGAAGATCTCGAGGGTCTTTCCTGTCTCGGAGGCCCCTTCATGCGCGTCGGAGACCGAACCGCGCCCTAATGTTCCCACCACCTCTGCGGCCGAAGGCTCCGCACCGCCTCCAGCCGGGAAGCAGCTGGGGCCCGACCCTTCCTGTCCGGGCCGGGGCACCCCCACTTCCCGCCGCCATCTTTACCTGTCCCGTTAACAGGGGGCCCGTAGCAAGGAGACAGCTACCAGATCTGCAGCCACTACTGATGTCCCCGGCAAGTTCATAGCCGAGCCTCCGTTTTCAGTTGACCCTGTCCACCTCCACTGCCGCCAACGCCGCCGCCAACGTCCTCGCCTTCCGGGCCGTGCGCCGCCGCCACGTCCGCAAACCTGCGGTGCGTCATCGCGTCAAGTGGGCGGAGGTGGGAAGGGGCGGAGGAGGAGACCAGGGGGGCGGGAGCGCGAGGGCAAGCGCAGAGCCCGGGGCGTCCAACCACAGGCCCACACCCAGAACGCAGGCGCACAGACGCCGCCGAGGGAAGGGGGCGGGGTCAGAGTGCTAGCCGGGTCCCCGGCCTCCTCCCCTTCGGCCCCGCTTGCTCAATCCTGGCGGGGTATCTTTGCCGGCCGGATCCGCTGGACAGCCGGGCGACCCCTGGCGACCAGCTGGCTGCTCCTTTGTCCAGCGTCCACACGGCGCTGGCAGACTCTCTCCGGAGCACACTGCGGGAGAAGGGAGCGGGGCTGAGGATTTGTCAAGGAGCTGTCTTGCATGCATCTGGAGTTTTCTCTAGGGTGGGGAGGGACACTTCAAAAGCCCTGTGTTGACGTCCCTATTTTAGAAGATTACACTATGCGTGTTACTCTTTTCGTGTTGAAACGTTTAGACTGCTGCAGAGGCGAAATACAGGAGAAAACCCCCGGGGGAAGTGACTGAGGGGGGAGTTGTTAAAGCCTTTGTGTTTATAGGTGAGGAAAGTGAGCCACCTAGAGTCAGGACCTGGGACCTCATTCTCAGGCTGGAGGAGTCAAGGCTGTCAACAGAGTAAGCTAACTTACTTTGATTTGAAAATTAACTGAAAGTTATTGGCAGTCACCGATAAGCTGTATGATTTTGTTTGTTAAGTTACAAATTCATGACTTCCTGTGTGATTTTTCTCACAAATGTACTGAATGACTTTGATGTGTTTGTGTTTATGTAAATAAACGTTAATCATTTTAATGATGTGTCTGATGGCTCCACGACCATGCTAAAGCTTATGACAATGTCCATGTTAGGTACATATAGCCGGGGTGCAGGATGCAGAGCACTTCTTTTCAAAATGTTCAAAGGAATATTTACACATCATGAAGGCTTTGAAGCTTTATTTTAAATTGTTTCAACGGGTGTGCTTTTGGGTTTTCTGGTAAGTGCTTCAGCAAAGGTTAGAAATTCTGCATTGCAATATTATGCTTTTATCTGAGGGGATAGGCACTGTGCTCCACAATGCTACAAAAAGAGCTGCAGGAGAGGAAGATGTAATAAATAAAAAAAAATTTTAAAGGCTGTCAGAGTTGTTCTTGTGTTGTTGCCCTTGTGACACCCCTGTCTGTAACCATTTATCACTGAGACATTTTCTCATCAGTAGACAAAGGATATATTCCTACTTGATATGTAGGGCTTCAGCTGCTTAGCTCTCATGAATGCTAATAGGAATACAACCTTCTTTCTGTATATAGGTTACTTTTCTTATTTTAATATCAATAGGCAGTGGAATCCATGTGAGAACCACAGTGATAGAATTTCAAGCATTTCCATACACAGGACTTCTACCTGTGTTCTCTGTATGAATACTTTCTCAATGAAATCTACTACGTGTTCTTGAATCATTATTTGTGGTTAACAAATATGCAGTAATTGTTTTACAAAACAGCAATAATAGAATTATATTTTATTATTAGACTACACAAAAGAAGCAGTTAGCCATGAATTTTGGCTGAGTTCCAAAAAGCTGGCCAATAGGAAGAAATACTTTGTGAAAAAAGATGTCCTCAGTGCTCAGGAAAACCAAAAGGATTTTTAGAGTTTTGAGTTCTCATCTGACATTAATAGGCTCCCTTAATAGGCTATAGATGAAAGAATATGTGGTTTCTAGGAATACATGTTTTTGTCACTAATGTTTAGGTTTTGTGAGTTGCTCCAGAGTAAAAGTTGTAAATTGATGCAACCTACTAGGAGTGTAATTTGGCAATATCTATCACAATTAGAAATGCAATTGTCTAAACTATTACATTGCTAAGTAATTACCTTAAATTTACTTACAGATACATATGTATAAGATTTAATAGATATGTTCAGGAATATTTACTACAGTAATAGCCAAAATGTGAAAATATTATAAAGATTCCTCAGTAGCTGATTAGAGCTTCTGGTGCTTATATTAAGACAATGTAATACTATACTTTGGATCAAATTAATGAGGTTAGTCTGTATGTGCTGATTTATTCATGCATTTACCTAAGAAATTTTTATGGAAGGAAAAGTATGTGCAAGATCTTTGTTCTAGGCATTGGGAATATAGTGCTTAAAAACACAAAGTCCACTTACTCATGGATCTTGCATGACTGTAAGCAGGTAGAAAGATCTCTAAATTTTTTTTTTTCGTTAGAACAACTCAGCAAAATAAAATTCCGGTTTATTGTTGGACAACATTGTTTCACACATACATCAAACAGGCCAAAAAAAAAAAAACCCCAGCAACTTCATAGACCGAAAAATAAAGGAAAAAGAAGAAACCTTTTATCTTTGGCCTTTTGGGGCTGACAATGAAGGAGATGAAGACAAGGACAAAGGTGGGGAGGAAGAAGGTGATGGTGAAGAAGAGGATGGGGATGAAGATGAGGAAGCTGAGGCCACCATGGGCAAACAGGCAGCTGAAGATGATGAGGATGAGGATGTTGATACCAAGAAGCAGAAGACTGAGAAGGATGACTAGACAGCAAAAAAGGAAAAGTTAAACTTTAAAAAAAAAAAGGCTACCGTGACCTATTCACCCTCCACTTCCCATCTCAGAACTTAAACAGAATGCATCTTAATTCCAGAGACATCTGTATCCACCTGTGTGAAAGAGCGCCTTAAAAGTATCCACTGAGCTACTGACTGTGACTCAAGTTTTTAAATGGGCAGATCACTAGAGTTTATGAAATGCACTAATTCAGAACTCTGACAAGTCTGGCTGCACACAACTCTTAGAAACATCACAAAGATGTATAGTTACATCTGTGAGGAAGATTCTTTGTTGTCGAGCATAATCCATCCTGTTTTGAGTTGGTAGCAGAAGATGGTTAAAAGAGTACATATTAGAGTCAGCTTACCTGGATTTGAATTCTGGTGGTCTAAAAACAGTGGTGTCAGGACTGAATTGAATATTTTGAAGGCAGTGGGAAGCAGTGTATGAGATCCCATAAGCCCACATTAATCTCTCTTACACAACCACGATGAAGTGATGAGGCTGATTACTGAACCAGCAGGTCAGCACTGCTGCATCCTGGTGGCTAGTGGCCCTTCCTGAGAATCCCTGCAGGGACGTCATAATGTCCCACCCCAGTTAAATTCATAACTCTCCTTCGAGTGGAGGTAAACATCCCCTGTTGGGGGGGTAGATAGGTACAATTATTTTAACTTTTTATTTTGAGATTAATTATAGATTCACATGCAATTGTAAGAAATAATAATACAGAGAGGTCCTATCTCTTCTTTATCCATTTTCTTCCAATAATAATATCTTGCAAAACTATAGTACATATCACACCTAGGATCTTGACATTGATACTGTCAAGATACAGCTACATTTCCAGCACCACAAGGACTGCCATGATGTCCTTTTACAAACACACACACACAGTGTCCTTAATCCCAGGTGACCACTAATCTGTTCTCCATTTCTATAATTTTATCCTTTCAAGAGTGTTGTAGACATGGAATCACACAGGATATAACCTTTAAGATTGGCTTTTTTCACTCAACACAATTTCCTAGAGATTTACCCAAGTTGTTGCATTTCTCAGTAGTTCAGTATTTTTAAGGCTGAGTAATAGTCCATAGTAGGGATACACCACAGTTTGTTTAGTCATCCACCCATTGAAGGACATCTGGATTGTTCGTAGTTCAGAGCTATTATGAATAAAGCTACCACTAACATTCACACGCAGGCTTCTGTGTGAACGTAAGTTTTAATGTCTCTGGGATAA
This sequence comes from Galagoides demidoff, assembly GCA_963574575.1. NCBI lineage: Eukaryota > Metazoa > Chordata > Mammalia > Primates > Galagidae > Galagoides > Galagoides demidoff. Next base: position 5,178 of record CAUYQV010183449.1, read on the forward strand.
AGGCACAAGAGTGCGATTTCTAGGTTGTATGGTAGTCCATGTTTACTTGTATAAGAAACTGTGAAACAATTTTGTAGAATGAATTTTCAGGTTTATACCCGTATTTCCACAGTCTTACTGATCTGGTCTCTCTGTTCTCACCAGATACTACTTTGTGTGTTAGCCATTATGTACACGGCAGTGATACTGCGTTGCAGTTTTCATTTGCAGGTCCCTAAGGGCTAGTGATACTGAGTATCTTTTCATGTCTTATTGCCATTTGTGGATCTTCTTCAGTGAAATGGCAGTCCCTGTGTTTTGCTTCTTTTCTAATTAGGTTGGTTTTTCTAGTGGATGCAATTTTCTATTAAAGAATTTGAGCTAAATGTTGTGAATGCCTTGAGTAGTTTCTCTGGGTGGCATGACTTTTACCCCAAACACACCACTATATGCACACACATGTAAACGCACATATACACACATAAAAAAAAGTGTCAACAAATCAGTGAGCCTCTTCTTCTAAGGCTCTTAAAAGGGCTCAAAGAAGTCATCAAAACACATACTGCTCAGGTTTTTAACTGCTCAGATCTCTTGGAGAATCTGACTAGAATCAACTTTTTCTCCACAAAAACACACATACAACCTACACACAGACTTCTACCTTCTATTATACAGGGTTCTTGAAGCTGTTGAATTCAGCAGTGAGCCCTAAGTTAAGAAAGTCTAGTTTACAGAATGGCAAAATGGATGACTGGAAATGGTTGTGAAGATGTGCACACCAGCCTGAGGTTATAGCTTCAGAGCCAGTTTCAAAGCATAGACCTCAATCTCCAATGGGGATCAAAACTACCATAGCTTATTACACAGATGCCTGACCCACCTCTAGATCTGACCCTGTGTGTCTGGGATGGTGGTGGGTATTTTACACAGCTCACACGCTAGTGCTGGGATTAGACAAACTCAGCACCCACCCTGCTTCTATCATAGGCATTTTCCTTTCACTTTAAGGACTCAGGTAGGCAAATTAATGATCTCCAGGATGTAATTCCTTTTGCACTGAGAGGGAAGTTCTCCTTTAGGGTTTGACATCTGTACAGTCAAGATATCAGGATATCCTTCATCTCCTGCTTCTCATGATGAATACAGCTCCAAAGAGCCACCAAGGAACTTTAAAATCTTTAAGACTGTTATGGGGCAGCTCTCTTGGTTTCTCTGTTCTGGGCCAAATCCCATCAGGATCCTTTCAACTTTGCTTAAAATGCTCACTTTTCAAAGGGAGTGTTTCTGTTTCTCTCTTCTATGTTCTACACTGTATAATTCTGCCCACCACTTAGAACACGATGCCTGATGACTCTGAGGTTACTGCACAGGGCAGTGGGACGCTCTGGTCGACCTCCACAGGGCAGTGGGACACTCTGGTTGACCCCCACAGGGCAGTGGAATGCTCTGGTCGACCCCCACAGGGCAGTGGGATGCTCTGGTTGACCCCCACAGGGCAGAGGGATGCTCTGCTTGTTCTGCACAGGGCAGTGGGACACTCTGGTTGGGATGCTCTGGTTGGGACGCTCTGGGTGACCCACACAGGGTGGTGGGTTCGCTGGTTTACAGGTACAGCTCAGAGGTCAGCAGTGGGTTAGCACCCATAGTCAATGTTGGGCTATAAAAGCCAACAGAACTCGTCTCACGTGCCAGCTCTGCTCTTACTGGGCTGGCATCCTTCAATAGCATTCTTAACTTTTCTGAGTTACAGTTCCCTTATATATAAAATGAGAGCAGCAAAATACCACCCTCACACAGGAGTTAAGAAGATTAGATGTGGCAGGACTGCAGGGTGACTTGCAGAAAACAGTCGCTCAGTGAGTGCTGGCTCCCTTCTTCCTCTGTGAATATTGCCTTAGTGGTATCTTTCCACCTAGAGTGAGGTTTCCCTAAGCTCTGGGCATCTGCTTCCCATGGCACAGATCAGATGGGACTGTGGACCTCCCAGCCTCTCAGACATCTGTGCCTTGGTGAATTTCCCAGCAGGACAGAGAACTGGCGTCAGCAGCTCAGAGTAGGGCAGCAGAACAGTGTGATTGCAGCTCAATCCTGCCTACACGAAACAGCGGACAAGGTGTTCTGTCCTTTAGGCTCAAAGGAAGTTATTTCCCCTGATGGTGGCCAAAGTAGAATCTTGAAAGGAAGGAACCAGACTGTTCCAGAAAGCAGATACTCACACACAAGGGCTCCCTGGAACCAGCCAGGGCTCCCCACTCGTCATAGCCCATTACAGTGATCTCCTGCTTGATCTAAAACATTTCCCTGCCTCCACCCACATGCACAGCTCCTGAGCTGGAAGCAAGGACTGCACATTCACCAGCCTCTGTGGTATCTCTCAGAAGACAAGACCCTGAAGGTGGCTTGCATTAGTTAAGGGCTTGGAGTCTGGTAAAAGTCAGGACATAGCTCTGGTCTCTCTGGCTGGGTAACTTTGGGCAGATTACTTAACTTCCCTATGCCTCAGTTTCCTCATCTAGTAAAAGGAAATGACAATCCCTGCCTCATAGCCTATTGTCAGAAGTCAGTCGTGAACATGGTGAAGCTCTTAAGAACAAGGACCCAGCACCTAGAAAAACACCCTACACACAGAGAAGCCTTACTGCTCTCACAGTACCTACTACCAAGAACTTGTCAGTGGTAACAAAGCAGGAACTGGGCCAGGCTGTCTGCGGCTCCCTTGACTGCATCTGTGCAATCACAGCTGTCACAGCTGCTGGTTCAGGGTCATCTTCTTCCAGGCCAGCCATTCTGAAGAGTCTGGGAAAGTTATCTCCTCTCCCTGCCTACCTAATCTGAGAATCTCTTCAGGAAGCAGAGAGCTGCAGCAGAGCCAATAAGCCCTTATCCATAGCATGCTTCTGCGTCAAAGGCCTGAGTGCAGCAGCCCTTGTCTAGAACTTTCTAGGTCCTGCTTGGGCTTTCCCCTGGGCTAGGACATGGCTTCTTTCTCCCTGTCCTCTGGCAGTGGCTCACTCAGGCCCCTCTTTAATCCCTGCCACTCCCTCCATTTTAGCTGCTTGCCGACAGAGCAGTGAAGGACCCACGTTCGGGAGTGAGACTGGCAGGGTTCAAATGCAGTCCAGTCTTCTCTGTGCCTCAGTCTCCTCCGTAAATCCATACCAGTTCTAGTGCCCACATCAGGGATCTGTCGGGACTGCCGTCAGCAGGCAGGAAAGCACAGTGCCTGCCCCATCCATGGATACTCAACAAATGCGGACTTTTTTATTATCTTCCTTCTTCCATCCTCACTCACTCCAGGCTGCATTCCTGTAAAATGCAAGCTCCTTGATTTTGATGCCAGTAGGAGATTGGCTCTTCATAACCATTCCTGCAACGTGCACACACATACACACACGCCTCCCAAGACAACTGTCAGAGGCCGGGCGACTCCAGGCAGGGGCAGAGCTGACGGGACTGCTAACAGAGCCCAGGACTCCATTCTTCCTCTTGGACATGGCTGTTTGGACTTGGTGTTTCTAGGGCTGTGGAGGGGGAGGTGGTCCTTTGCTGAATGGGTTCCCCTGAGAGGGTCTATATCTCACATCCCTGTCACAGGAGTCCATAGAGTGCTGGGACTGAGACCAGCTGCTGTTTTCCAATTTCTTTAGTGCCCACCTGCTGTCTAAGCTAATTTAATAGCCTCCACAGCACTGGGGAGCCGGATGTTCTGACATTTACAGGAGCGGAGAGGAGGCTGCGAGACAACCCAAGTGAGGAAAGTTGCTGCCATACAGCCAGGCATGAAGATTCCTCTGCTAAAGGCCAATTAGCAAACTTGTGCCTCGGGGACAATCTCCTGCCTTTCCATACTTTCCTACAGAGCAATCCGTAGCATGAGTGAGGGCATGCAAGGCATTGCTGACTGTGCTCTTGTGCCCAGAACTCTGGGTTTCCGGCTGGGAAGGAGGCAGGTAGAGAAAAGCATGGATGCAAGGGATTGTGAGGGAGTGAGCTGTGCTCGTGTCCACACTCACATGGGGAAGGAGTATTGGAGATGCATGAAACATCATTAATTCTCCTTTCTAAGCCATCTGCCTCCCCAGCCCTAGTACACCTTTCTACCACTGGGCCATGGAAGTATTATTCACTTGACTACCCTAGAGCCTATCTGGGGGGATATTGGACAGATGACCTGGAAGAAATTTTAAGTGGGTGACCCAGCCATGAAAACTTGGCCCTGCCGAATTTGCACAAGATTCGTGTTCATTCCAGTTGTCTTTTGGGAGTAAATACACATCAGGCTGCACTCCATTTTCTACTTCCCTGTAATTGTCACATGTGTGTTGAGCTTGGTATTCTTCCTGGTGAGGGGGGTGTCCCCGTGAGTCCCACTGGGTAACTCACAGCTATTTCCCCCTCCCTATGTCCCATGGCAGCCTGTCTCTCCCCCTGTTTGGGCCACTTGCTTCTGTGTGCACCTCATCTCACCACAAGACTGAGAGGCACCAGGAGGCAAAGACCGCGTCCTAAGTCCCCCTCATTCCCTCCATAGTGGCAGCACAGGCCAGGACACCACATAGATGTTCACTGAAACCAGAGCAATGACTTATTTCTGTTGCTCTTATCCTGATACTTTTATTTCCAGGAAAGATACTAACAATTTCCTTCTTTAGTGACCTGGAAATATATCTCTCTTGTCTTGACACAGCCCCTCTTGGGTACCTCTCAAGGTACCTCAGTGACCTACGCATCCACCCAGTCATCCCGCTCAGAAACCAGGCATCACCTTGAGGCCCCCTGAGCACTCAGGATGGCCTAGGCTGTGCTGTGATAACTCACAAAATGGCTTAACTGAACTGATTTATTTTTCATTTAACTACATGTCCATCACGCATCAGTGAAAGGCTGATAAATATTTTATGTAACTCCTAACTACAGCCCTTGAGGCAGAATTAGCCTCAGAGACCCACCTAACTGCAAGAAGCTGAGAAATTCAGAGATCAGATGAAATTTCAAGCAACTCCCATTTTCTCAAAATGTCTGCCATGTTCCCCTGTACCACCCGTGACCCGTCCATCGGTCTGTCACCAATGACTGCTCACTGTACCATCCCCATTTCTACAAAATAAGCCCATGCCATTCCCATCCCCAAAGGCACTGTTTATTTTAAGCTTTCACCACCATTGTCCTCAGGCCTGACCCTAGACCAAAGCTCCTCTATCTTCATCAGACATAATAATCTTCCTAAAATACAAATCTAATGAAGTCAGTCCCCCTTCCTTTAAATATTTTAACTGACCCCCATTACTTATAGCTCTCTCAGCATGACCCACAAGCCCACCGTGTACCAGCTCTGCCTGCCTCTCCTATCTCATCTCACACTGCACCCAGGGACTTGGCCAAGGGTCAGAAGGAAGCTGAAATCCAGCTCATCTCCACTTGCCAAGCCTTGATCTCTTGTGAGCATTTTTTTTGGGGCAACCTTTTCTAATTCAGATAAACGTACTATATTCTCTAAGTTGCCTTCACCCAGACATGGGCATGTTTTCCTATTCTGCACACAGGCTTTATGTTGGCTAGCAGTACAGACTTCCAGTGCTTCTCTGAATCCCACATCCCATTTCTCATCTCCAGGGCTTGATACAGGCTGTTCCTCAGCTACTAAGGCCCACCCCACCCTGCTCGCCCTGCTGGCACAGTAAACAGTTCTTAATCCTCAAGAACCCATCTCAGACACGGCCTCACATTCCCAGCCAGAGGTAATCATTTCCTCCTGGTCTTAATTTGGATTCCTACCAAAGCAACCCTGAGACAAAGACTGGGTGCAGGCAGCGTATCTGGGGGATGGCCCCTGGGAGGTGCAAGTAAAGGAGAGTTGAAAGTGAGATCATAACATGAGAAAAGCCGGTAACTTAGGTTAATGAGGAGGCTCATTCCTACCTGGGGGCTTTGAGAAACGTGAAGGCTGTGCTCACCAAGGAACACGGAAACTGGAGTACGGCATTCCCCTTGACTTCCGTTCCTCATCATCGCAGGGTTGCCTTTAAGGGCATCAAGTCTGCGGCACTTCCAGCTCTGCAGTATGAGCTGAGCAAGCTGCGTGGCTCTGGCTAAGCCGTGCAGTCGAGATGCAAGCACATAAGTCTGCTCTTGCCTCTGCCCCTTGGGCTGTGGGTTCCCTGCCTGCAGCTGCCTTCCATCACAAGGGGTCTGCAGCTGAGTAGCCTTCTCAGCCTACTTCTTGCCTGTAGTAGTTTAAAAACGCAGTGGCCTCTTTTCATTTTCAATTATCTCGGCTCATCTTAATTCACTTTAAGATGATTCCTTTTAAAATGTATGCAGTTTATGTATCACACTATATTCCACTCCACTGGGCCAGTGCCACCTCCAGATTTCTTTCTGAGATACGCACTTTTCCATCTCGTGTCAGGTATAAGGCCACTGCGGGACAAAGCCCTGAAGGGTCTTTAGAAGTCCTGCTGTCAAGCAAAGAATATTTAAGAGGCCCACCGCTAAGATTCTTAGAGGTACTGCCACCTACCTGATGTCTACAAAACGCACTTAATTATGCACTTCTGAATTATTGACAGCAGGCTTTACAGATTTTATTTTTACCCTAAGAGGGTGCTTTACTGCCTTGAGTGAGATCTTCTCCCTGAGACCATTTCTTACTTTGAAGTCCTTCTATTGGCTTGGGCCCTCTACATTTCTTCTAAATTTGCTTGGAAACATACCAGTGTTCCTTTAAGCTCATCTCTTTCTATCTCTACCTTATCATACATTGCTAAAAGAAACCAGCTGGTACTTTCAGGAGTCTTCCTGTAAATCTTAACCAATCTACCAGTTCGTTTGACATATTTTCTGTTTTTCACATTACTTCAGACAATGGTGTTGCCAAACATTCTTTTTCTTTTTCTTTCTTTCTTTTTTTAAGAGACAGGTCTTACTCTGTGGCCCAAGCTGGCATGTAGTGGCCTGATCATATCTCACAGCAACCACAAACTCCTGGGCTAATGTGATCCTCCTGCCTCAGACTCACAAGTTGGCTATGCTCCAGGCATGCACCACCATGCCCAGATAAATTTTTTTATTTTTTTGAGTTGGGGTCTTGCTGTGTTGCCCAGGGTGGTCTCAAACTCATGGCCTCAAGTGATCCTCATGGCTGGCCCAACTGTGTTGCCAAATTTTTATCATCATGGGTTGCCTTTTCTCCAGCTCCCATTTTAACGTCCTGTGCTTCAAGCCTTACTGCTAGTCTCCTCGAGGCTATTCAAACCACTTCCAGTCCCCAAAATAATCCTATATGTATGATATGGGAATAAGGAACTTATTGTGGCAGAAACTAGTCAAGTTGAAGTCCAGAGGAGAGAGCTGGGTTATTAGAGAAAAGTCATTAACAAGGTCCCCACTTGGGAGCTAGTGGTGTCTGAAGAGGGCCATTGCCTCTCTCTCTAACAGTGGGCTCATAGTTGCTGTAGGTCAGCAAGGCCGGTGGTCAGACAGAGAGGCTGGCTGTGAAGAGTGAAGAGAGAGGAAATGCTGGAATCCATAAAGACAAACCTGAACTCCCAGGACAAACTATAACCCGCATCTGTCTCTCATCACCTTCACCTCAAAGACACAGTTTTGCTCACCACAAAGGGCAGGTGCATCTGACTTGGGAGGCTGAAGGAGGAGATTCTGCAGGATCTGGAAGATCTGAGGCCCAGCTGCTCCATCTAACAAGGCGAATGGCAGATCAGTGAGGACCGCGTGAGCTGCAGCAGCGTTGGGGCTGCATTCCCCTACAGTCATCCACACAGCCCCTAGAACCACCCCAAGAATGCAGGGTCCCAGCTGAGCTAAGTCAACAAAGCATGAAACCACCACACAGGCTCTGAGCTCATGGTTCTTGTCTTACATAAGGCATTTAATAAATGTTAAATATTTATTTGTATTCTCACCATCTAGCCTGAAGCTTACCGCATAGCAGGTGCTCCAATGACATTTGTTCAACAGAAACTTGGTTTACATATCAGATTGATTGTTATGCCTCATTCTCTAAAACATTTCCCCCCATGTAAATTATGTCTGTTTGTAAAGAAAGAACCTTTTGCATTAACCTAATATTGGATTAATTTCTCTCCCCTGGGACAGATGGTTTGTAGCTTAGAACTAAAGCACTCGACATTTTGCTTACCCCAAGAACTAGCAGCATTCAAATCCATTTGAACTTAGCAGTAGGAAGAAAGATGAGGTCGTGGTGTGGCCATTTTCAAGGGGGCCTGAGCGAGGAAGGCAGGGTCAGACCTGAGTGCTTTCTCCTCATTAGCACTTCAGTTCCTACACTCAGCTCTGCTCCACCTCCTGACCCGATGCAGGCAAGGGGAACTGAGTGATGGGGCGATAATGAGGAGAAAATGTCCTGCCCTGTTCTGGGTCTGGCTGGTACAAAGCAGAACCACAGGGATGAGACTGTGCGTGGGTGTTTTTAAATCTGTCTTTATTTGGGAAACAGCAGGATGAAAATCCATCGTCAGAATGAAGAAGAAGAAGAGACTGCAGCAGCCGGAGCACAGGTAAGACTACAGATTAAAATGCACTGCTGCGCTCACTGGACAATCTCAGAAAAGCCTAGCAGGCTCTGCTGCTTAACACTAACTCCTGACTGTGCCAGAAAAGGTGGGAAGAGGAAGGAAGGAAGAGAGGGAAAATAAGGCTTTCCCCGGGAGATACCAGGTAAAAAAAGATCTTTTCATGCCCCAAACCATAAAGACCCCAGTTTCGTAGTATTGACTCCAGCTTTATTCCAAACTGTTGTTGTTGTTGTTGTTTTTAATGAGAATGCTGATAATTGCTCTTTCAACAACACTGACTCTTCTAGGTCTATAGAATGTCTATAAAACACAAGTGCTTTCCTAGGTCCTAGGCCCAGACTCAAGAGGAAAGCAACACGTGAGAACACCCGTGCTCCTGGGAAGGTAGCTCTCCAAAGCGTGCAGGTCTGATAGCAAAGAGGGGCGTGAAATGCAGTCTCTGGCACAGCCCTGAGAATCACTTTTAGGAATGCTTCCCGCATCTGTCAGATGACAGCCTTCCACCTGCAGTGTCTCTCAGCGAGGTTCTGGTTCTGTCCCCCCTCCCACATTCTCACTTCCTTCTCACCAACCCCATCTATCTCTCCTCCCCACTGACCTCCATCCCCCACTTCCCCTCCTTTACTTCCAAAGTATGCATGCCTTCATGGGACTTAACAGCAACCAAATGAAACAGAAACATTATCATGGCCCGATTCTTATTTATCTTTCTCCTTTTTAAAAAGTTTTGGATTAACATAAGCATCGATATGATGAGGTTGCATTGTTTGCATTTGTTGGGTGATGTCCAACTAATTTTCCAGTCCTGCACTCAGGAGGCAGGTGTGGCCCAATTATTAGATGAGCAAACAAAGGCCCAAAGAAAATAAAAGACCCGCTCAACAAGGCACCCATCTAGTTTGAGACAAAATCAAGACCAGAGAAACCAGGACTTTGGACTCTTAAGACTTCTGTCCTGCCAGCTCTTCTGAAGGTGCCCCATTCACTGCTGAGTCTACAGGTGAAGATTCAGGTTTAAGGATAGACAAGGCTTTTGTCTCACTCACAAGTTATCATTTGACCCTGGCTCTTCAACATAATATTTTTCCAAGACTATAAAATTATGTGTCCCTAAGTTTATACGTTGTACTCCTGAAGAGTTGTGATCTCACGGTGATCCTTTCAACCCAGGAACACCCCAATCCTGAAGTCTTGGCAGAATTCCCAGATATCTACTGTGAGTGGTCCACTCATTCATTTATTTATTCATTGACTGTATTAGCACTTACCACTCCCAGAGACAAAAGTATCTAAGGTTCATTATTCAATGATAAAGAAGAAACACAAAGAGTGAAAAGACAAGGTCCTGTCCTCAAGGAGTCCACAGTATATACTTGGGAAGATGTCTAAGTAAACAAACTAATTCTTGTACAAGTCATAATGAAATAGATGCTCTTGGTGGCAGAGAAGATTACAGAAGATGAAGCAAATATCTTGGCAGAGAGTAATTAGCAAAGGCTTCATTGAAGAAGTAGAATCTGAATAGAGGCCTAAAAGACGTGTAAGATCTTGATAGACAAAGATATAGGACAGATTCCTTCAAGCAGAGAGAATAACACGATCAATGGCCAGAAACTTTTTTCTAATCAAATGGAAAAACAAATGCTGCAACTTTTTAGTAAAACAGCTAGAAAGTAGACCCGGGATGTGGAAGGCCTTTAATCCTAGAACTGGAGGGTTTTTATCATGGACAGCAGCCATTAAGAGTTTCTGAATGATTTGATGAAACTATTAAAACAAATGTAAAAGCTAAGAAGATACAAACAGGTCACCAATATGATTTCTACAAAAGTGTGACAATTTAAATGGTAACAGCTATATGATGAGGTTATAAATAGAAAATAAGTCTGAAATACAGCAACGCTGGGAGGGTAACCTGGAGAAAGTCGGACGATCATGCAGACACATCCCCCATGGCATTGAAAAATCTGCCACTTAGAAACCTTGGAAAATCCACCACTGTCCAGGGTCCAGGGCCTGACACTTCTGCTTTGCAGACTCGGTAACTGGGATCTTTTCTCTTCCCAGAGTGGGCTAAAATCAGGAATACTAGAATTCTATTTTTTAATTCACAGTTAAAAACAGAAATGTTCACCTGCATAGGTCAAGATTTTCAGTTGCAAACAACAAAACCTACTGTAGCTAGTTTAGGCGACAACAACAACAACAACAAAATCATTACAGATAATGGGAAATTCACAGAATACCCAGAAATGCAGAACCAGTGAGGCAGGCCAGAGATGCTACAACCAAGAAGAAAATGCAGATGTTGGAACACTCGCAGGTCAGTCCCACTGTCATTGTGGACGCAGCACCACAGCTCACCTAGTGGACACAAAGCGTGAGACACTGTAGCATCCACGGAATTAGACAGGAGCTTTGCTTCCACTGCTCCTGAAGGCTCAATGGCCTCCTGCCATTTTCACTGTAAAGGTGGATTGTGAGTGTGCTCTTCTTTATCATGTTGCCCATTTCACTGGTGGAACTTGGCTCAATACCTAATTTTTTTGTTTTTTGTTTTTTTTTGTTTGTTTTGAGACAGAGTCACCCTCACTCAAAACAATGTCACCCTCAGTAGAGTACCACAGCATCACAGCTCACAGCAACCTCAAACTCTTGGGCTTAAGCGATTCTCTTGCCTCAGCCTCCTGAGTAGCTAGGACTACAGGCGCCCACCACAATGCCCAGCTATTTTTTCTTGCAGTTGTCATTGTTGTTTAGCTGGCCCAGGCTGGGTTTGAACCTGCCAGCCTCAGTGTATGTGGCTGGTGCCATAACCACTGTACTACAAATGCCAAGCCTCATCTACCTAACTTTAGCATCAAGGATGGCTTAGAACTTGAGTTCAAAGGTGAAAATCTCAATGAGAAATATCACCAAAATGTAAGATGGGAGTCCCAGAGATCCAAGGTATCAGACTATGAAAAATCATAGCTGCACAGCATGACTTAGTGGGAGGCTTACTTTGTCAGACCATCAGAAGGTTCTCATTCAACACAAAGCTAGAGAATGGGGAAGTTATGTATACAAGTTTTTCCATAGCATTAGGCTCCAGCAACTTGTTGCGTTCACTGCCACAATTCATTCATTCAGTAAAGCATATTGACATTCACTGGGTCAAGAACTTCATATTCAGTGACAGATCAGGGGAGAAAGATGAGTAAATCCAAGTTAAACTAAGTTCCTACCTTCAAGGAGTTCACAAAATAGCTGGTGCCTGTGGGTGACTGAGATTAAGGAATTTAAGAAATGAAGACTTTTAGGCAATGGGGTGTCAATAACATAGATACTAAAGACACTGAGGACAAAAGCTGGTATTGGAGAGCAGAGAAGGGCTGGACTTAGAGGCAAACATGGTGACCTAGGAGGGCACTAGGTGGGGCATGGGAGACAGGGCATAGGTGGCTTGCAGAATTTGCAGTTATGACACAGAATCAGTGTCTGGAAGTGGCAGAGGACAAAGAACACGCTGCCCAACCCAACCCAAGCACAGTGCATTGGGCCAAGGGGACAAGAGTCTTCTAGATAAAAAGAAGGGAAGCAGTTTTGGGAAGGAGCATCTGACAGGCAGGTGAGATAAAAAGAGGAACATTTGTAGAAAGAGGCAGGTGCAAGATGTTTGCCTCACAACACGCGCTCCACAGCGTGCGCCCCACAGCGTGCACCCCACAACGACGCAGGAGGGACGCCCTTCCTCTGCCTTCTTCAGTGACATTGCTTCCTTCCTTTATCTTTTCCTTCCCAAGTATGCCTCCCAGGGCCGTGTCTGTACTTTTATTTTCCCCTTGCAATCCATGCAGCTAGAGTAATCTTTCAGAACTTAGCCTAAAAAGAAGAAAGAGCATTTTTCCCATTAGCATGTACATCTCTCAGGCAGACAACTTGAAATCACCTTCTGCATGCCAAAGTGAGTCCAACTTTGACACCTGCTTTCCCAAAACACCAGTAATAACCTCAAGTCCCTGCAAAAGTTATAAGTTTAATAAAAAACAGGTCACATGTCAGACATCAGTATTGCCAGAACACGCAAACACACACGTACGCTCTATCACCGCTAACTCATAAAAGAAAATGAAATCTCTAACAGTATCCGCCTGTCAGTTTCTCAAAGAAATTCCCTGTTGAAAAACAAAGGAGAGAGTGTGTAAATACCTTCAATGCAGGGTTTCGGAGCTGCCTGGCTGTGGTTCTGACCCATAGAGAATGGTGGGAGCAGGCAGCCTTTCCTTCAGCACTGAACCTCAGCTGGAGGGTGTGTGACATGAGGGTGGTGGGAAAAGGACACACTTGAAGTCAGACAAACTCAGGTTCCAGTCCTACCTCTGTCTTTGACTGACTGTGTGACCCTGGACGGTTACATCTTCTATTAGCTCAGACTCTGTTTCCTTCTCCATAAAATGGGCCTGAGATGCCTACATCGCCGAGTGGCTGAGAGCATTCAGTAAGGAAACATGGGCAGTATAGTAGAACTTAGAATAGTAGCAGGAAACGGTAACCGGCAGTAACACTGCTGTTACTGGAGTTATTATTATCTCCATCACCTTTATTATCGACCGAAGTGTCCACTTAGCTCAGGGTTGGAAACAGAAAGAATCCCTCATGCCCATGCTGTGAGTTCATCTCTAATAGATGGAAAAGCCACTCCTTGTCATTTGGAAAATGGAAGCTTTCAGGTTCTGTTGAGCATAATGATTAGCCTGCAGGTGGACAGCTGACAGCTCACAGAGGGAGAGGGCCGAGCAGTCTCAGAAACCCTGTGCAGTTTGACCCCTTCTCACCCTCACTTGTTCCCACCCACCTCTCACCTTGCCCAGACACTCGCTTCCTCACTACAGGCAGTTTGGGAGTTTGTGCGCTGACCCTCTCCCTCTCTCTCCCCTTCTCTCTGCTCTCTCTTTCTCTCTTTCTGCAGAAAATAATGACTGTATTTACACATTGTCCCCTTATAAAGTAAAACTGTATGGCTGAGAGAATTCTATCATCATCCTACCCTCTAATGAAAGAAATTGTTTGCAAGCAGATGAAATTAAATTGTAAGCTCTGTTGCCTTCAAAAACAGGTGCCATTTGGGCAAACCCAAAGGGAGCTATTGAATTGTCAAGAAGATTTAACTCTTCCTGACACAGTGGCGTCAAGTAATAGCTTCCCACCAGTTCTGCGGCTAGAGACGTCACCACTGGAGAGCCATTCCACTGAGTTCTTATCCTGCAAACCCTCTTAACAATGTTCATCCACAAGGAAGGGAAATAGAGAATTCACCCATGTTAGGGTGCTAGTGTAGAAGCTGAGTCCCAATCCTAGCTGAGTTCCTGGGCCAAGTTTCCTCATCTGGAAAACAGAGGAATGCTGAGAATTACAGCTACCCCCTAGTGTCCCGAGAGGTGGAATGAGAGCTTTAAGGGAACACACTTGGCCCAGGACCTGGCACACTGTGAGTGTCCTACAATCCATGTGTCACTTAATGAATCTTCTTATGGAGCAGCCTTTCTGGCAAACACTCACATGCCTGGAAAGATGCAGACTTTTGAAATGCATCCTCGAAGATCCTGCTTCAGTAGTTTTGGGTTAGGCCTGGGAATATGGACTTTTAACAAACCCTTCCTTCGTTGAAGTGGGTCAGATCTTATCCTCAGAACCCACCCTCCTGCCTACACTGGGAAAATCCCTGAATCTTGCAGGTAGGAGTTTAATTCCTCTCATAGGAGGGGCCTGAGATGGTGGAAGGGGTGAAAACCAGAAAAGGTCAGGGAAAGAGCTTTCAAAAGTTCTAAGAGCCAAACTTTGGACAATTCACAATTTTTCCACCTCCAGCAGGAGGTGAGGAGAGTGCTAGGGGTTAACTTGGGTGAGGAACTGAAGGAACAGATAGCAGTCTTCACAGAAGAAAGTGCTTTCAAGAAAACCATTGTGCAAACCCCAGACACCAGCCAGTAGCCCTGAAATTCTAGTTTAAAGCAATTCAGCTCCTGTCCCATTCAGCAGGCCTGTGAATTGCAGGCATTTGCACTTCTGTGGCACCTTTCAAGCCAGAGCCTCAAAGCCCTTTTCAAACACAAATCTGTTCAGCCTCATAACCTCTCTGAAAGGTTCTGCAAAGGGATGGTGGGGATCACTTCCCTGCCTACCTCAGGGGCAGCCTTTTGGGAGATGGGAGGGAGAAGGGAGGAGGCAGAAGCTGTTTAACAATCGCTTAACCAGGCATCTTGACAGCTGAGGCAGCGGAGAAGAAGCCACTTTGGATCAGAAATTTCTGGGACACTTAGTCTGAAGCAGGGAATTACAGAAATACCTGGATAGTCACCTCTGCCTCTTTGGCTTTAGCTTCTTCCTTGTTCAGCCTGAATGGTGCCTGGTGACTTGGCAGACACTGAAAGTTGCCTACCCAATGTCTTCCTTACTTCTCCCTTGTACTACAACAACTTTTTTTTCTGGGGCTAACAACCCCAGAAGGTTAGATCGTGTTTGAAGCCAAATGAGTGATCCTTTCCCAGCCTTCCTTCCAGTGATGGGTGACCATATAATTTGGGTTTGGCCAATGAGATAGAGGGAAAAATCTGCTGGGGATGTATTCATCAGAAATTTGCCATGCTCCAGTAGCAAATTAACGCTGACATTTCAGTTGCTTAACATAACAAAGATATATTTTTCTTTCATATTATAACTGTAATACAATTGATGGGGAAACTGCCCTACATTCACGTCTGAACCTACACTGATGAAGTCTCCGCATCTTATAATAAAACCTAGAACCCATGGTCTCCAAGTCTCCATGGAAAAGCCAAAAAGGATCTCCTTCGGATCTTGAGGGTGCTCTTTTTGTAAGCTTCTGCCAATCTTTTCAATCACGAATGGGTTTCTCCCTAATCTGAGCTGTAATTTGATGTCAGGAGTGTGAAGCACAATTAACCACTGTCAGATTACGTAACTTCAAACCTCTCTTGAGATAAAATGTATGCAAATGATAATGTCTATTATTGGGCTGATAATGATTCTTTAATTCTAACTTAAAAGAGAAGAGATTTCCAGACCTCGTGTTGCATTTGATGCAATGAAATATTCAAACTAACTTTATATCACTGCTCGAGTGGTGATTTATCTTCTCTGCCCGGAGCAGAAAGAGGTTTCAATGCAGTGATAATGAATTTATGTCATTTCTCCCAAATTGGTTTCTTTGGACTGGAGCATGAGCATTCAAAACTGTGTAGCCCTGTTAGAAGGGAGTCGCTCTGGGCATAGAACAAGTAGTTCAGAGGCTCCTCAGAGGCAAAGGTGGCCACCTCCCACCAACCATCGTGTGCAGGTTGGAAGTCACAGCTCACAGGAGTGGAAGCCAATCCTTGATGTCAATAATACACAGTAAGAGAGGAGTGAGAGAGGAAAGGGATGGGGAAATAATCAGATGACTGTGGGGAGGGGATGCTAAAGAGAAAGAGAGAAAGCACTAAGGTGAAAGGTCCTACTGGAGCTTTTAGAAGGTGGAGCCCTCCTTGTAAGCCCCACCATTGAAACCACCTGTACAAATTGGTCCTTACAAACTGATGAAGTGGTGCAAGGCAGGAACGGAAGTCAGGGACCCCCAAACTCTATGAAGGAATAGGCTTTGTGAAAATAATGAGAACAATCAGTCAACGTCCCCTCATTTGCTCCTTTACCCTGGAGTAAATGCATAGTGGTCGGTTATAAAGTTTCTTCTTACATAACATCTCCTGTTTGGAACCTCCGGTAGCTTTGAAGATCTCTTCCAGGTCCTGCATTCCAGTGACTAACCTACTTATAGCAGGAGTCTCTCTCTCTCTGCCATGTTCTTGGTCTCAGAGATTAGAAGAATGAATCCACAGACCACTCAAGTAAAGGAAAGACAGATTTTATTAATAGATAGAGAAGCTAAAGAAGGGAACAGAATTTCTGGCTGATACTGCTTTTCCTATCCTGGGGACAGGGAGTTTGGGGGAAGATAGATTGTCAAACTACTTGATGCCAAGGGCTTAGGGGCAAAAGTTAATTTTCAAACTGCCCTTGTGGAGGAATATGGTCCCGCTTGGGCATGTTCTGTGCTCCAGGAGAGGCAGCCCAGATGAGATACTGGTCAGGCTGGTCCTTACAAGGTTGTTCATGCCTAGGGATGAGGTCTGCATCTGCAATGAGAGTGATCTCGGAGCTCACCCAGGCCTGGAAAATGGGCTGTCCCTATCCAGGCCTGAGCAGGGGAACCCTGTATCACACCCAGACCAAGGAGCTGACTCAACTGGAACTACATTCCAGTGGATTGGCTGGCCCACCCAGAGAGTGGCCTGTACCAAAAGATTCATGATTCTGCTTGAAACAGCCAATTAGCAGACCCTGATTGCCTAATCCCCAGTCCACTGAACTGTCTTTAAAAGCCCTGACACCCCAGTGCTGGGAGAAGAGGGTTGGAGGACTTCCTCCTGTCTCCCTGCTTAGCGCTGTGCAGAATAAGCTCTTCCTCTGCTATAATCGCTGCTGTCTCTTGGCTTCCTCTTGGGCAGCAGGCAGATGAACCTGGTTGGGTGGCAACACTGTCTAGGAGTTTTCCATCCCTCAGCACATTCCTCTAGAGATCTCTGTTTTTCCCAGAGTTACTTTAACCGGGCTGCCTCCTGGAAACTGAGACTTCGCTAAAGCCAGACCAAAAAACGACGATGAGGGAGAAAGAGAGAAACAGAGAAAGGGAGTTTGGCTCCTGGTGGGATAATGGCTATTTTATTCGAATAAGCAAGAAACTGTGTTAATAAATGCCTGTGACATTTAATGATGTAGCTTTCATTTTGAACACATCATTGCTTAATATTGAATCCATCCATTCTGATAATAAACACCAGGACCAGGGAACTCTCGCTTTTCACCCATAAATAAATAAATAACAGGAGCTCAGCACCGGGCCTTATTTTGCACGCTGGGAACAAGGGAGGGTTGCGACTCCCTGCACGTGTTTGCATCTTATGAACTCTATTCAGCTGCATGGCCTCCCATTCGTCTCTCTGGAAATCCAATTTCCCTTCTGCAGGTTCGTCTGCCAGTTTTCTAATTTTCACATCAAACTGCATATTACTCATTGTCAGGCTGGTTGTTCTGGAAGAATCGTTAGTCTTAAACCCTTTACCAATATTTTCAGTTCAGCCTCAGATTGCCAGACTTCACATTTTCCAAAAGATCACTGTCACCCACCCCCCACAAGAACTGCAAATTTCAAACCTGCATCTCTTGGTCCAGGCCAGGACCCGTGAGAATAACACTTTCTAAAAGATAAATCCAAATTCTTTAATATAACAAAATGGCCCTGTGCAGCTTACCAAGGAATGTGATTTACTTCCTTATCCCCCAGCACTTAGCACACAATAAACCTTAATAAGTCATTGATGAGGCTCAGCACTCGTAGCTCCATGAGTAGGGCGCCGGCCACATACACTGAAGCTGGCAGGTTCGAGCTCGACCCAGATCTGCTGAACAACAATGACAACTGCAACCAAAAAAGTGGCAGGGCGTTGTGGCAGGTGCCTATAGTCCTGACTACTTGGGAGGCTGAGGAGAATCGCTTGGGCCCAAGACTTTGAAGTTGCTGTGAACTGTGACACCACACTACTCTATTGAGGGCGATGTGGTGAGACTCTGTCTCAAAAAAAATAAATAAATAAGTCATTGATGAAAAAAATGAATAAATGATTAAATGAATGGTATTTTCTACACATACACACTTCTGCAGGATCCCATGAATGCATGCTATGCATATATAAAATCAGACCGCATTGCCTGTAGTATAAACTCATTTTTTATTTAACCCATTTATGCTAACAAAAAGTACCTTTCTCTTTTTATTTTAAAAGAATCACTAATTACACTTTAAATGGTAGCTTTAATTAATATAATTAATTTTAATTTGCAATAAAGTCACTCTTTATTAAGTTACCAGGCTCTGATCCTCCTCAGAGCTTTTGTTTCTATATATTTGGTTCTAGCTTCCTTGTTCATCCCCACATTTCCAAATTCTCAGGATGATAGGAGGGCCTGACACACACTCCTTCTGCAGGGCTGCGGTCCATCATTGAGGGGGATCTCTCAGGCCCACTGAAGCCAGAGAGTGGAGAGGTTCACATTGAAATCCGTCTCCCTGAGAGTCATCCAGAGACCTATCTTCAGGTCAGGCAGCTACAGGAATCTGCCTTTCTAGAAGCCCTGCTCCCTGGACTTGTATCTAGAAAATTTCCCCAGACTGTTTCAGGTGTTGCCCAAGTATAACCTCTAAAGGACTGGAGAAAAGATTACCTTTTCCTTTCAGTTTTCTGAGAGATGAGCTATGCATATAAAGGAAATACTTCATCCTTTAATAGAATCAAACTTCAAAAGCCTAAGATTCATAGCAACTAAATGCAATTTCTGTCCCTGAATCCTTTACTGGATAGGAGAAAAAAATGTGACAAAGGAATTTGGATGGTGGGATAGATAAAAATATTATATCAAGATTAACTCTACTGAAGTTGAAAATTATACTTGGTTATGAAAGAGAATATCCCCATTCTTAGGAAACCCATACATGTACATGAATATTTATACATATAGCACCTTGATGCATATAACCTAGCTTCACAAAATTAAAAAAATTATGGCTCAGCACCTGTGGCTCAAGTGGCTAAGGCACCAGCCACATACACCTAAGGTGGTGGGTTCGAATCCAGCCCAGGCCCGCCAAACAACAATGATGGCTGCAACCAAAAAATAGCCAGGCGTTGTGGTGAGTGCCTGTGGTCCCAGCCACCTGGGAGACTGAGGCAGGAGACTCGCTTGAGCCCAGGAGTTGGAGGTTGCTGTGAGCTGTGATGCCACGGCACTCTACCCAGGGGGATAGCTTGAGGTTCAAAAAAAAAAAAATTATGTATAATAAATATGAAATAAAGTACATGTGTTTTTTATATATATATATATATACACACACAAATAACAAAAGAGTAAGCACACACGATAAAGCAAAAGGCATCATGTGTTAACAATAGGCAAATGGGGTAAAGAGTATTATATATTCTCTTATTCTTGTAACTTTTTTTTCTGTTTTTTTTCTTTTTTAGACAGAGTCTCACTCTGTCACCCTGGGTCAAATGTCGTGGCATCACAGCTCACAGCAACCTCAAACTCCTAGGCTCAAGTGATCCTCTTGCCTCAGCCTCCTAAGTAGCTGGGACTACTGGTGCCCACCAAAACACCCAGCTAGTTTTTCTATTTTTAGTAGAGAGCCTCAGGCTGGTCTCGAACTCCTGAGCTCTGTAGATCCAGCTGCTTCAGCCTCCCAGAGTGCTAGGATTACAGGCATGAGCCACCGCACCCAACCTCTTGTAACTTTTCTATAAATTGAAATTATTTCTAAGTAAAAAGCTTAAAACAGATATTTGAAGCCTATTAGCATAGATGAAAGCAAGCTTGACACCTCAAATAGGACCAGGCGAGGACCAGATTGGGAATAACAAACAGGAGATAAACATTCCACTAGAGCAAAAGATGACAGACACTGTACAGGACCAAAAAGTATTTTAGGCTTTGTGAGCCTAAGCTCTCCCACAACTGCTTACCTCTTTAGCCATTACAGTGCTAAAGCAGCATCTCAGAGAATATATAAATGAGTGGACAGGACTAGTTTACAATAAAACTTCATTTGGAAAAACAAGCCCATGGCCCATAATTAGCCAACCCTTAAAACCAGATAATTGGATAAGTGGGATCTCACCTATCTCCATTAATTTGAGGGGGGTTTTTTGTTTGTTTGTTTTGAGACAGAGCCTCAAGCTGTCACTCTGGGTAGAGTGCTGTGGCATCACAGCTCACAGTAACCTCCAACTCCTGGGTTCAAGCAATTCTTCTGTGTCTACCTCCAAAGTAGCTGTGACTACAGGTGCCGGCCACAACGCCCAGCCATTTTTTGGTTGCAGCAGTTGTTGTTTGGAGGGCCCGGGCTGGATTCAAACCTACCAGCTTAGGTGTATGTGGCTGGTGCCTTAGCCACTTGAGCCATAGGCGCCAAGCCTAATTTGAGGTTTTTTAGAAAGTTATTTTCTCTACCTGGCTCTGTGGCAAGCTCTATCTTTAACCCCTGCTACTCCAAGTCACCTTTTCCATGTTTGCTCACAGTGATTAATAGCAAAAATAAAATATAGACTCCCTTCAGCAGAAATCACAGGAGCCCTCTCACCCCAAGGCCACCATAGGACATCAACACATCTGTAAGAACACAGATGAAAGCCTTCACATTCATGTGGGAGACGGAACAGAATGTCTTTACAATGCTGGTCTAGAAATGAGGAGGGAAGACTGGGCATGGTGGCTCATAGTCTATAATCCCAACACTTTGAGAGGACAAGGCAGGAGGATTGTTTGAGTCCAGGAGCTCAAGGCTTCAGTGAGCTATGATCACATCACTGTGCTCTAGCCAGGGTGACAAAACATGACCTCATCTCCAAAAACAAAAAAAAAAAAGAGAGAGAGTGGCCAGGTATGACGGCTCATGCCTGTAATCCTAGCACTTTGGGAAGCCAAGGCAAGAAGATTGCTTGAGCTCAGGAGTTTGAGATCAGCCTGAACAAGCCCATGACCTCCATCTCTACAAAAAATAAACAAACAAACAAAAATAAATAAATGAAAGAAAAAAAGAAATGAAAGGGGAAAGTGGCCCTTCCATATGTACACAGGGAAAATCTCCTCCTCAAAAATCACAATCCAAAACTGTACAGGGAATATTTTGTTTTATTTAAAAAAAAAAAAAAAAGGTTCTACTTGGGTCCATTGTCCCCCCTGGAAATGACAACATATTATGGGTACATCAAGATATGAACAGTAAAAGAAACAATGAAAGAAGAGTTGGGATGGCACGTGGAGAAGGGAGAGAAGAACTCATCATGAACACAGTTAAAATTCCCATTGTCTTTGGCTGTTACCCTCCCTGGCCACCTGCAGGTCCCTCCCTTCTCTCAGACAACTGACTTCTGCCCTCTTATCACCTGTCCTGTGCTGTGCTATAGGTTTGTGTGCAAAGATGATCCACAGTCTTACACCACAAGCTGCCAGAAGCCCCTAGAGAGGGATCTAAGCTTGCAGGATCTCAGCTATCTCTAACACAGAGCCCATCCCTCTTCCCAGCTCTGTGTCAGAGTCGGTCTTGTCCCAGGGCAATTCTTCAGCTAATGCTGGCTCTTTAGGGCCCAGGGCTGCTGGCTTTTTAGAGGCAATTTTATTTGGAAGGTAATGAATCCCTAGGCAATACAAATAACAAGTGTGCAAGCAAAAAAACAAAAGTTTGGAGCATCTAGTGTGACTGACTTCAGGGGCATGGAAGAAAACTGAAACAAATAGAATCAGGAAGGCAGAAGTCAGTGTCTTGCTATGTTGCCCAGGCTGGTCTTGAACTCCTGGCCTGTTCATGTTTTGTCACCCAGGCTAGAGTACAGCAAGGTGATCCTCCTGCTTCAGCCTCCCAAAGTGCTGGGATTTGGGGTGTGAACCACTGCACCAGACCCACCTCACTCTTTCTTACTTATGTGTACGAAGTCTACCACATAGCATTGACCGTGCACTGACCACAGGCGTGGCAAACACAGTGTGAATACAACAGGTGCAGGCCCTGTGCCATGAAGCTTACATCTGCTGGGGATCCTTGCTGGGGTGCAGGCAGTTGTCTACATGTGTTCTTGGTTCTTGGTGTGCTCATGGCTAAAGAATGACCAGACTCACCAAAAGAAGGTAAACATGAAACAATGTTTATAAAGGAAGAGAAAGATAGGTTTACACAACAGGGCAAGATAGAGGTTTACAAAGCAAGATCTGTTCACCATAGTCAGAGAAGGGTCCCCATTGTCACAATAAGAGAAGGCTCTGGTGATTATCCGGGTTCTGTTTTATACTGTCTGCGTGAAGCTCTCCTTGTGGTTCAGAAGTTACCATGCGATCACTTTTGATGGACAGTTAATGACACGATAATTAGTTCTAAGTCACTTTCCAAATTCTATTCTGCCTGGTCTGAGGTGGGTGGGGGTGTCTTCTCTCCCCCAGATGTGCCAGTTAGTTGCTGGGGATAAAATTAAGATGGGGCAGCATTAAGACAGTCCTGCCCTTTTACTTCCAGGTGGGGCAATCATTTAACACAGCAACAAGGCAAAGCACCCACTTTGTCCTTTAGAGACCTTCAGAGGTCTCTTGCTATCTACCTAACATCCCCACAGTAAGCAGATAGGTACACGTGTGAGCAGGTGTGTGTCAGGATCACCTGAAGGCTTGCCACCGCACAGATTTCTGGACTGCACATCACAGCTTCAGATCCGGGGAGTGTGGGTGGTGCTTTAGAATCTGTGTTTCTATCGCTTTTTTTCTTCCCTAATTAGCACCCACTTCTCTTCCCTTTGAATATGAACCAGATTAGTGTCTCACTGCTAACAAATAGAAAATGGTAGATGTGATGTTATGTGACTTTGAGGTTTGGTTATAAAAAGGAAAGATCCTTTTGTGGTCTCTCTTTCTCTTGACTCACTCCAGGGAAAGCCAGCTGCCATGTTGTGAGGACACCCAAGCAGCCTGCAGAGAGGTCCCCATGGAGGTCAAACGGAGGCCGTGTGAATACATTACCTTAGAAGTGATGCCCTAACTCCAGTTAAACCTTCAGCTGACTACAGCCCTGGTCAATACTTTGACTACAACTTCTAAGCCAGAACAACCCAATTTAGCTATTCCCAAATTTTGACTATCAAAACTCTGAGGGTAAGAAATGTTTAGTGCTGTTTTAAGTCGCTAAGTTTTGGAGTAGTGCAGAGCTATAAACTAACTAATAGAGATAATGTTTCTAGTCATATAAAAAAATATCAAGAATCTAGGAATAAATACAACAAAAAATATCTAAAAATTCTACAGGGAAAATTATAAATCCTTCTGAGGAGCTATTTTTTAAAAATCTAAATAAATGAATCTATCTATATCACATTCATGAATATAAAGCTTTAATATGGCCAAGATGTTTATCTCCCCAAACTTTTCTATAGATTTAATACAGTTCCAGTCATGAAGCTTGATATGATGACTGCAAGCAAAATCTTTCTAAAGATCATCAGAGCAGGAAGCCTTGTCCTAGTAGATCTCAAGATGGAACTAAGACCTTAAGACCCAACTTAAGCCAGTATAATTTCAGTGATTCTCAAATTTCCTGCCAGAAACTCCATGGTCTCTCTCCAGGCCATGAATCTGGTAGCTGCTAACAGCCATTTTGTGACCTTTGGAAGAGCTGATTGAAGATTTACTCTGCAGAGGAGCACATGAACCAAACAAGAGAAAGAAGAAAAGTCATTTGAATCCCTGACCCAGCTGCTCCTGAAGCCAATGTGCTTCCAGGTTTTCACTCGCATTAATAACAAACTTCCTTTTGGCTCGACTAGGTTTGGAAAGTCTTTCAGTAATTGCAACAGATAAGATTCTGACTGATACTCAGCCACTTATCAAATAGTCTGAAACTCCACTTTTAGAGACTCAGTCCTTAACATGCCCCCATCCTCACTCATCCACAAGACAAAGGTCAGTAAACTACAGTCTTCGGGCCGAATCTGCCCCCCGACTCTATTTGCGGATAAAGTTTCTGAAACCCAGCCACTTTTGTTCACATACAGGCTGTCTTTGACCGTCTTGGCGCTAAGATAACAGAGTTAAGAAGTTGCAACTGAGATTGTATGGCTCACACAGCCTGAAATATTTACTGTCTGGTCCTTTACAAAAAATGTTTGCAGACCCTGCTCTAAGTCCTTCTGAAGTCCTGCTCAATAGCATACTTTAGAGTTGTCCTGCCTGCTGAAATTTAGCTTTTCCAGTCCCACATTCTGGAGAAGGGTTGAAGGACAACAAAGTGTGAACAAAACTGGTTCCTTGGAGTGACCGGAAACCTCTTTAAAGATAAGTGAGCAGCCTCAGTTGTGGGCTAATTCAACAGCCGTCCATCCTTTCCAGGTGGCCTTCTTCAGACAAGCGTCCCCAGATAATGCACCACTCATCCCTTCTACCATCCTCCTCACCTCCTCCAATCTATCCCTAATTAGCATGGCTGGCACATTCCTTGAAGCCGAATGTCAGGAGGCAACCAACGTCACTATCAGGATCGAGGGCAATTTGTCAGTCTTACCATCTGTCTGGCTGGGAATGGCCTGGAGCTGCAGCTGTAGTAGCAATCCGGACTCAGAGTGCACGGCTGGGGAGAGACTCAAGAACAAACAGCCCTTCTGGGTGGTTTGTGGATGCCCCAGGCAGGAGGCTGGGAGCAAGCCAGCTTCCAGGTGGGCAGCGGGCACTGTGGTTCCCACCCCAGCCCACCTTAGCACACAGGTGGTAAAAAGGCCGCAGCTGAAGCCTCTCTCCTTGCCCTCTCTATCCTGCTAGTGGTCCTGGACCTTCTGGCCCTCTCCACCCCCTCCCACACCCAGTACTGGTCTGTATGGGATCTACATGGAGGAAAGGAGAGAACTGGCTGCTCTAGGACTGAGCAGAAAAGGAGAGTCAGCGGTCACTTTGTTTTTTTTTAAATACTACTCAACTTTTCAAGTGAAACGAACCTAATTCTTCCTTCAGGTTTTGAATCCAGCTTACCAATGTTATTATTTTATACAAAATTCCAGCAAATCTGGCAATCACTTTTAGGGGCCTTTGGTGAAATGGTTCCATTTCACATGCTTAATTAAACATTTTAAGTACTATTTATAAATACATTGGATTCCATTTTATTTTGTTAAATTTTTATATTTGTCAAATACCACCAAACCTAATTCACAAATAATACAAAAAGCATTATCACAAAGATAATAGTTTTCTTGCCCATCTCACCTACCACACCACTCTGCTTTTCCAGAGGTGCTATTTTTGACCTCGTCAGCAGCTTCTTTTGGAATGTGACCTCTCTGTACTTCTAAACACTGCAGCATGAATCCACTGCTAGCTTTGGGTGTTTGAGGTTGAGCTGTAGTCTCCTGACCTCTGAGGCTTTACTTCCCTGGTCTCAGGATAGTTTATCAAGGTCTGTGATTAATGCAATTCTCACGGTCGCATTATTTGTGGATGTAAGTGTTTTGTCTAAGCTGAGCATTACAGAGCACTATGATTCTACCTATGGGCTTTTAATTGTTTTTTTCTGATGTTAACAATTGTTTGTATTTTTAATTTGCTTTGGTTTCTTTGTTTTTGCGTGTTGCTAATTCTTTCCAAAATTTCTATGAATCTCTCAGCACAATATTCCACAAATTTTACCATATCAGGATCTCACATGATAAAATTTACCATCCTCCACCGCGCCCCCCACCCCCACCCCACCGGACCTTCCCAGAGAGTTTCATTCCCCTTCTAGCAGAGCTGGTGCAGACCAGCAGACACTATTACCCTGTGACTTCTCTTCTTCATCGTCCCAAGAATCATTGTTGTTGTCTCATGAATAGAACCCCTGTTTCTCAATCTCATGTCTCTACCCTGTTGGAACACATTCTCCAGACATTTAGCCAGTTTAAAAAGAAAGCATGCAAATAAGCTTATGAAAAGATGCTCCAAATCATATGTCATCAGGGAAACATTAAAACAACAGTGAGATACCACTACATCTATCAGAATGAACAAAATAAAAACACTGACAGCCCCACATGCTCGAGTTCATTCATTTCTGGTAGGAATGCAAAAAGACACAGCCACTGGGGAAGACAGTTTGGCAGTTTCTTATAGCTCTGAATGTACTATTGCCATACGACCTAGCCATCATACTCCTTGCTATTTACCCAAAGGAGTTGAAAACTTATACTCACACGAAAACCTGCACACTGATGTTTATAGCAGCTGTGTTCATAACTGCCAACATTAGAAGTAACCAAGACATTCTTCAGTAGGTGAGTGGATGGACTGTGGCACACCCCAACCAAGGAATGTTATTTTCATCATGTCAGGATCCAACATAACTATCGAGCCATGAAAAGACATGGAAGAACCTTAAAGCATATGAACAACTGAAAGGCCAATAGGAGAAGTCTACGTATGGGACGAATCCAACTACATGACTTTCTGGAGAAAGCCGAACCATGGAGTCAACTAAAAAGAGGAGTGAGCAGTGGCCAGGAATTGAGACCAGGGGGAGAAGTGAACAAGGGGAGCACAGAGGGTTTTTAGGGCCGTGAAACTACAGTGTATGACACCATAATGGTGGATACCTGTATACATTTATACAAATCCAAGGAATTTGGGTGTACCAAGAGTGAACCTAAAGGAAATTACGGATGTTAGGTGATCATGGTGTGTTGATGTAGGTTCATCAACTGTAACCAGAGAGTGGGGGATGTTGACAGTGAGGGAGGCTGTGCATGTGTGCAAGCAGGAGGTGTATGGGAAATCTCTGTGCCTTCCATTTAATTTTGCTGTGAAATCTAAAACTGGTCTAAAAAAAAGTTCTTGGAAAAAAAAAAGGTATTATGGCCTATGCTATGCTGATGACAATCCTTAGCCTATCTGGGTCTCACTGCCTGGGACAGGATGGTTGTACTCCCTGCCTTGGGTTCGGCTGTCTTCCTCATACCTCCTTTCACCATCATCCTGGGACTTCATTCCACTTCTGTCGTCTGCTCACCTCCAGCAGAGGTGATCCATGTGTCCTGTATAATCTGTTTAACAGGACACTTTAGAAATCTCTTAATCAGGCTCAGTGCCTCTGGCTTAATGGGCTAAGGCGCCAGCCATGTACACCTAAGGTGGTGGGTTCGAATCCCCAGTCCGGGCCTGCCAAACAACAATGATGGCTGCAACCAAAAAATAGCCAGGCGTCATGGCGGGCGCCTGTGGTCCCAGCTACTTGGGAGGTGGAGGCAGGAGACTCGCTTGAGCCCAGGAGTTGGAGGTTGCTATGAGCTGTGATGCCATGGCACTCTACCCAGGGGGATAGCTTGAGGCTCTGTCTCAAAAAAAA
>CAUYQV010183455.1:0-12463 GCA_963574575.1 Galagoides demidoff
GTCCCAGCTACTTGGGAGGCGGAGGCAGGAGACTTGCTTGAGCCCAGGAGTTGGAGGTTGCTATGAGCTGTGATGCCATGGCACTCTACCCAGGGGGATAGCTTGAGGCTCCGTCTCAAAAAAAAAAAAAAAAAAGAAAAACTAGGGTTCGGCACCCACAGCTCAGTGGTTAGGGTAGGGTGCTGGTCACATACACCGGGGCTGAGAGTTGAAACCTGGCCTAGGCCTGCTAGACAACAGTGACAACTACTATTAAAAAATTAGCCAAGCAGGGCGGCGCCTGTGGCTCGAAGGAGTAGGGTGCTGGCCCCATATGCTTGAGGGTGGTGGGTTCAAACCCAGCCCCGGACAAAAAAAAAGAAAATAGCCAGGTATTGTGATGGGCACCTATAGTCCCAGCTACTTGGGAGGCTGAGGCAAGAGAATCACTTAAGCCCAAGAGTTTGAGGTTGCTGTGAGCTGTGATGCCAAGGGCAACAAAGTGAGACTGTCTCAAAAATAAATGAATAAGATAAAAATAAAGAAACACTAGCTGGATGTTGTGGTGGGCGCCTGTACTCTGAGGCTGAGGCAGGAGGAATGCTTGAGCCCAGGGGTTTGAAATTGCTGTGAGCTATGATGCCATAGCACTCTACCCAGAGTGACTGAGTGAAATTCTGCCCCCTGCCCTTAAAATATAAATAAATAAAGGAACCTGAAGTCATTACTGGGGGAAATGTGAGTAGTGGAAGACAAGAATGGAAGAAAGTCTTACTCTTAACTGTTGTGTTATTTTCTAATTTGAGGTGGATATATACACATACGTATGTATGTATATATATGTTTTTGTGTATACATATATGCGTAAATATTTTCCCTATTCAGAACAGAAATAAAACTTTGACAAAAATGAAGTAAAAGAGAAAATAGGGTCAGCATTCCCTTTTCTTGCTTGTCCCTTGTGAAGTTTAGAAGGACAGTCATTCTTCCTGCTGTCCTGGTCCCTACTGAGGTCCCCTGGTATGGGAGTGACCCAGAGTGCTGGGATTCCTGATACCCTCTCCTAAAAATAGAGCCCTAGGTCCTATTTGTTGGTGACACCACTAATTGAGAGCTCCTTTTCTTGTGTTTGATCAATTTTCATGGTCTTTGGGGACGCTTACCTTTTAAATTTGTCTTTTTAAAAAAAGTGCAGTTTTCTTGTAAGAAAGAGTTCTGGTGGTATGTTTGGGTTTTAGTTTTGGTCTGTGAAGAGTTAAGGCTCTTTCCACCGTGTGTACTTCTTAGAGAATGACATACCATGTCTTGGCTTAGGCCTTGGAAAGCCATTGCAAAGAGGTGAATTTGCCTCATTCAGGCCCATCTGAGTGCTTGTCTGTGTAATGGGGAGCTTCTGGGATTGCTGACAGTGAATGTGCCCAGACTCTGTCCTTAGGGATCTCACCTTTTATGTTATAGGAGGAGGCCAACAAGTGAATGGTTGTTCAGTTTGGGAGATGCTGTCAGGTGAATACAGGAATATGAATGTAGTATTTCATGTGAGGACCTAGAGAAAAAAAGCACCTCCTTCTGCCCAGGGAGGCCAAGAAAGGTTTGCAGAAGAGGACATGGCCTCAGTCGCTGAGCATGAGAGGTAAGTCACCCTCACCAGGTGGAGGACAAGGGCCACAAGCGCCATAGCTCATAGCAACATCCATCCCCCATTTCCATTACTACACACTAGCCTATAGAATAAATGAATTTCATGAATAAACATTCATTAAAGTGCTACTCTGGTACTTTTTCTAACAATAAAAAGATTTATCAGATGCCATAAATAATCCATTTGTTGGAGGAAGCCAGAAGTGGTACTGGGGCCCTGTGAAGTTGGAAACACTGGAGATTTCGTTAAGGCTAAAAGCTAACAAAAATTATGGGGTCCTCAGCCTTAAAGCCTTCCTTTGTTAGGCTCCTTTTGATGAGAAAATAATTGATTATCTTTGGGGATAATAATACCTTGAGTTATTTATAGCCTTTGTCTTTTGGGGGAACTCGGAACAGTTTGCAAATGCAATGTAATTATTAGCCTGACGCCCTCCCACCAAGGTTGGGAGCAGGTGTTACTGTGTTGTGGCCCTTCCTTCTGTTTTAGCATAAATCTAAACCTGGGAGATGAAGTGACTTGCCTCAGTATTATTTAGTGTGTCAACAGATAACAACAGGAAAAACTGGTGTATAACGAACTCCAGCTCTAAAATGAGTTCTTTAGAATTGTTAGAGGCTGAGCAAGGATTGAGTCTTAGAAGTGACAGATAGTGTTATCAACACTTAATATGCTTTCTAAAAATCCGGTTATTCAGGAACATTTAGGTGATTAATTTTTCCTTACTAGGTATCTTCTTCTTCTTCTAATTCTTTTTTTTTTTTTTTTTTTGAGACAGAGTCTCACTTTGTTGCCCTTGGTAAAGTGCTGTAGCGTCACAGCTCACAGCAACCTTAAACTCTAGGACTATAGGCACCCACCACAACACCTAGCTCTTTCTAGAGACAGGGTCTTGCTGTGGCTCAGGCTGGTCTTGAACTCATGAGCTTAGGTGATCCATAGGTGATCCACCCCATCTCAGCCTCCTAGAGTGCTAGGATTATAGGCTCACGCCACCGCATCGCATCTGTCCTTCCTAGGTATCTTCTTTATCCTTCTCTGGTCTTAGAACCCCTCTCTCACCCAGGGAGGTCATTCTTTTGTCTTTCTGCCCCCATCCTCTTAGGGTGAGCACATGATGTAGAGACAGGCAGGTACCCTATGACAGGCAGGTCTGAAACCTACCAGGAACTTCTGGTCTTCTCCTTCCTTCAGGATGTGGGTGCAACCTTGAGTGTATGGCGAGGGAGGCTGAGAGCAGAGTTCAGGGAGAGATGGGAAGGGGAGACAGAAGTACCCTAAGAAGTGGTGTCTAAAGGGCACATTTTCTGAGTACTTGCAGGTCCCACATGTCCATGCTCAATAGTTTGGCTGGATGTCATTCTCAGCTGGACACTCCCTTCCTTGGGACGTCACCCCACAGTCATGGAGCACTCTGTGCAGTCTTCTGAGAGCCCCCCCCCCCCCCATGTGAGGCTGTATTTCTTTTCTGCAACTTGCTTTTGCTTGGAGAAGTTTTGGGATCTTCTGTTTATCCTTGGCGTTCTGAAATATGATGGTGTATTAAAGGTATGTGTCTTTTGGTGTGTTGTTTTGAGTGCTGGCTTGGCTCTTAATATGGACAACCTTCTTTAAAAAAAGTTCAGGTTGTTAGGGGGATTCATAGCATTTTGGTTACATAGTTTCCTTTGGTAAGGTTAAAGTAAAAATAAATAGGTGTGTCCTTCACCCAGAAGTGTAAGGTATACCCATGCAGGATACTCATTCGGTGGGGACTTAACCCATTTCCTTCTTTCTTTTGAATTATATTGAGTTTTGCTTCTCTATGAGCATATAGGTGTTGGTCAACTAGTTCCAATTTAGTATAGAGTACATGTGGTGTTTGTTTCCATTCTTGCCATACTTCACTTAGAAGAGTGGTTTCCAGTTCCATCTAGGTTGTTACCAAAGATATACTAGATCGCCATTTTGAATGGGTGCATAGTATTCCATGCTATACATATACCACAGTTATCAATCTACTCATGTATTGAAGAGCACTTGGGTTGTTTCCACATATTTATGATTGTGAATTGAGCAGCTGTGAACATTTGAGTATAAATATCCTTATGGCAAAATGTCTTTTTTCCCTTTGGGTAAATACTTAGTAGTGGGATTGCAGGATCAGATGGAAGGTCTATTTTTGATTCTTTGAGGACTCTCCGTAGTACTTTCCATAGAAGCTGTACCAGTTGGCCCACCCACCAACAGTGCATGAGTGTTCCTTTCTTACCATACCACTCTAGCATCTGCTGCTTTGGGATAATATGGACACTGGTGTCTGTTAGCTTGAGGCCGTTCGCTGTATCCTTTTAAAGATACACATCTCCTCCATTTTTCCTCTTCTTCCTGAAGTTTCTTTCTTTCTTTTTTTTTTTGATGAAGTTCTTCTTTCTTGTTTTGCTTTCCTTGCCATGTGATTTCAACTTTATCTTTCAATTCTACAATTGGACTTTGCTTTTAATGTTGGCATCCTATTTGAATATTCAGTAGTGGGCAGTGCCTGTGGCTCAAGGAGTAGGGCTCTGGCCCCATATACTGAGGGTGGTGGGTTTGAACCTGGTCCTGGCCAAACTGCAATAACAACAACAACAAAAAGATTCCACATTGAATATTCAGTAGTTTCTTCTCTTAGTCATTTTTCATTGCAGTTTCATCAAATTTTAAGAAAACAATACCTTCTCTAAATGTCTCTACAAAGATTTAACTTTCTTTCTTTGTCTTTTGAATTGTCCTTAGTTCCCCTGCAGTGACTTGTTTCTTTTCTTATCCTGGCACCTCTTTTTCATATTGGGTACTTTCTGCATATGCCTGGTGGTT
Organism: Galagoides demidoff; assembly: GCA_963574575.1. Lineage (NCBI taxonomy): Eukaryota > Metazoa > Chordata > Mammalia > Primates > Galagidae > Galagoides > Galagoides demidoff. Next base: position 4,460 of record CAUYQV010183455.1, read on the forward strand.
CTTGGATGATTCTTGGTTAAAGCGGCAGCACACAACTTGGGAGCCTGCTTGTGTGGAAGGTGGCTTCATGTCAGGCTCAGTGAGGGGGCTGGCTGTGTCACTGGGGCCCTGACTGCCAAGATATGCAAGCCCATTCCTGAGGTGGAGGTGGTCACTTTCATTTTACTTCTAAATGACAGGCACACTCTTTTTTTGCCCTCCCTGCAGGGTTTGGGAGAAGGGTAAGGAATAACCTGAGTGCCAGGCTCAGCTGGTGGGATAGGAGTTGATCTGTGGGGTTTTTACATGTCCATCTATAGATTTACAATTAATCAAAGTTTTGTCATCCACCCTGCTCTTTACTAGATGAACTAGTATTTCTAGGTTCTGAGTCTTGCTGTGGCTGGGCTGGCTCCTGGGACCCCCTCTGTTTTGCTTTGCCTTTGAGTTGTGTCCCCCATCCTCTGTTTGCTAGGTCCCTTGCTGGGGACCATCTGTCTGTTGACTTGCCGCCTTCTACGAATTTGTGGAACTCTCTCACCTCTTACAACTTGTTCTCTATGTGGTTATGGGTTTAAACCTTATTTTATTTCCTTCTTATCATTTTGCGGGACTTCTAGAAAGGGAAAAAGAGAAAGCATGTGGCCAATCTAGAATTTTTCACTGGAAGTTTACAATAATTTGAGGAGTACTTCAGTAGGCTTCTCCTACTTTCTGCTGGCTCTTCGAATAAGAAGATCACGCCATTAGTTCCTTTAGGGCACTTGGAAATTCTTTTAAAAGCATCTAATTTCTACAGCTTTGTCAAATGGGTTCTGAGAAATATTGGCATTTCTACATCTTCTCCCTCTGGCCGGATATTTGTTACTTTTGATTTAGTTAGATATTTGTCCTTTAAAAATTGTTACTGACACCATTATAAAATATCTTTAGGCATTCTGTCCACAGAATTATGTGTTAAAATTTTAGTAGAAGTCTGCTCACTCTCTGCTCTTAGGACCAGGAATTGATCAGTGTAATTAAAAATGTCTTGTAAAGTTGGAGAAAAGTCATAAAATGAGACATCTATATATTAGACATTTTAGTCAACTTAATGTCCATTAATTACCAATCTTTTGTTGTAGGCCCAGGTTTCTTAGAGGAGGTCTGCTGGGAGGAGTTCCCATTTGTCCTTCTGGCTCAAACTGCATCCAGGGGTTTCAGTTTTGGTTTCTCAGTTTTCTTTCTTCTCTTTCTTTCTTCTCTCTCTCTCTCTCTCTCTCTCCCCCTCCCCCCCCCTTCTTCCTTTCTTTTATTTCTTTCCTTCCCTTCCTTCCTTTCTTTTGTCTTACTTTGTTGGCCTCGGTAGAGTGCTGTGGTGTTACAGCTCACACCAACCTCCAGCTCCTGGGCTTAGGGAATTCTCTTGCCTCAGCCTCCCGAGTAGCTGGGACCACAGGCGCCTGCCCGACTATTATTTGTTGCAGTTTGGCTGGGGCCGGGTTTGAACCTGCCACCCTGGGTATATGGGGCTGGGACCCTGCCCACTGAGCCACAGGTACTGCTCCTCAGTTTTCTTTCCTTTTCTTTTCTTTTTTTTTTGAGACGGAGCCTCAAGCTATCCCCCTGGGTAGAGTGCCATAGCATCACAGCTCACAGCAACCTCCAACTCCTAGGCTCAAGCGAGTCTCCTGCCTCAGCTTCCCAAGTAGCTGGGACCACAGGCGCCCGCCACAACGCCCGGCCATTTTTTGGTTGCAGCCATCATTGTTGTTTGGCCGGCCTGGGCTGGGGATTCGAACCGCCACCTTAGGTGTACGTGGCTGGTGCTTTAGCCGATTGAACCACAGGCGCTGAGCCAGTTTTCTTAAATATAACTTTTTTTACACTTATATTTCCTTATAAATATTGCATATTAAATAATGTTTATCACATAACTACAAGGAGTACAGCTGGCACACTGGGCTGGGAGTGGACGGGGCAGAGTGAGGGGTGCCATTGGGCTGCACTGAGGCTGAGTGACAAAGCACCATTTGCTGTGATGATCCTGCCCTGAAGCAGGTTGGGTCTCAGACCACATGAGTGGAGTAAAGTCTTTTCTCTTCTTCCCATCCTGAGCCCAAGTGGGCTGACCCCTTGAGGCCCTGTCTGGGAGGGAGGCTTTGTCAGCGCCTCCAGGTGGCTGCCATCATCTTCTCAAGCCCCAACTTGATTTTCTGTGGGCAGAGACCAAATTACAGGCTGTAAGTCTTCGTGGAAGCAAAAGAAGCCCAACTCCCCCCCGACCAACTCAGCAGGACCTGGACGGGCGGCCTTTCAAGTGCTCTCTTGGTGCTTTCCTTTTACGATTTATTTCTGAGGAGAAGTGAAAGTTAATTTGTCAAAGGTAATTTACTGCCTGAATTTTCAGGGGAGGAGAAAGTTCCCTTGAAGGCATCTGTTTGGAAGACTCTGTGTGAGGAACGAGGCTTTGGACTCTGGGGATTCGCCTCTTTGGCGCTGGATGAACCACAGAGCTGTCTGGGCTGCTGTCTGTACCGTCTGTGGGGCTCAGGCTGTCCTCACGGAGGGGCTGTGCACATCTGCCCTGGGTCGCATGCACATCAGCTGAGTGTGGCATTGCAACACAGTGGGCCACATTGCACCCTGTGATCTTTTTGGGAGCTTTAAGGCCTTTGCCAGAGAGAGAGTCTTGTAGCAGACAAGGGGGATGGGCCAGAGACACACAGATAGGAGCACATTGAGGGGCGGTTGTACACACGTGTAAAACAGTGAGTGGGGATAAAATCCAACTTTGATGCTATTTCTATTGGAGCCTGGGGGGTCTCAATTCCCTGAACCCATTTGACCAGGTTCGATTACTCAGCTGATCTAGAAAGTTCAACAGGGGCATGGTGGTAAGTGAAAGCAAAAGTGAGTAAAAACTGAAAATAAAGCTGGAGCTACACTGGCAGTGTGTGTAGAAAGTCAAAGTGACCCACACAAGTTTCAGGGTAATAGATTTTATTTAGGAAGAACAAAGAGCACTTCCTAAGAGAGTTGGAAGAGGGTCCCTCTCGTGATGGAGAAAAGGAGAGAAGTGAGATGCAAAGGTCTTCAGCAGTCTAAATATTATTTGAAATTCGTTGGAAGTCTTTCATTGGCCTCTGTGCACCTCCAGGCAGTATTGCCCTTTTCTATTGGTCATTGGTTACCTAGGTTACTTCATACCCACATTCTTAGGGGCCCTCCAGACTTCCTGATTCAGCAGGCCAGGTTTTCCTCCCACCCCCCTTGGAAGCCCCTTTCTTTGTGCCATTCTCAGTTTCATCCAGAGGGAACAAATCAGACCCCTGGGGCTGGCGGGGGTAGGGGGATGCTACTGGGGAGAACAAGCCTTAGCCCATAGCTGTCAGAGTTGAAACAAAGATAAGATGATGAGGATGGTAACCTTAAATAGTTTTGAGTCTCCAAGAACTTCTAAGAATTTCAAAGAAACTGTACTTAGGTTCTTTTACAGAGTCGAAAATATGAGTCCTGCTGTGGTCTAGGGGACGTTTGGCTTGTGGGCCTGTGGGTCTGTGTGGGCCTACTTCCTGAGATTTATGCACAGCCCACCAGGTGCCTTTGCTTCTTCTCAGTGGGTGAAAGACCACAGCATCCAGGTCCCTCTCCGACCCCTACAGTGTGTTGTTATTTTGGCTGTGAGCCATGCCTTCCTGCTTCACACTGAAGGCCTGCTAAAGGGAGTTCTTATTCTGCATATTTCTGTATTTCTAGCCCAGCCTCTGGGGTTATATAATCAAATGCATGGCCTTATTTTGGCAGTCAACAGAGCTGCCTCATAAGCAATGTGTTGTATAAGGAACACTTTATACATTGGCCTTTAAACACACGGACCCACAGTAGGAGCTGAGCAGTACTGGGGTGAAAAAAGAGTTAACTTGCTAGTAACTTTTCAAAAATCTGTGCTAACAAAAATAGAGCTGATTCTGGCTATGTGGTGTAAATACTGCCTGGTTCTTCGTCAAGGCTTGGCAGGAAAGTGAGGAATAGTCATTGGACACTTTGGAAATCTTGGGGCTCATGCACATTTGTAAGGAAGCTCATCAGCTTATCCTAGGAGGTACAGTTATTCATAATTAAAATGACAAGGTGGATCCTGGGATGAACATGAGGTGGTAACTGCAGATACATTAATATGAGGGATCACAGACAAAAAACTTTCTGTGTGCTGTGCACGTAGTTTGTACCAGAGGGATCCCTTTTATGCTGTTTTCTAGAAAGAGAAAAAAGGCAAATGGGGTGAATAGATAATGCAAAATTCTTTATTTAGAATTACTTATGGAGGGAATGAAATTCCTCTGCAGATCTGTTTTTGTCATATATTGCTGTATAACAAAACCCTGTTCCACAACCAGGAGGCATAAAACAACAGTGCCTCATAGTTCTGTGGGCAACGGGGTCTTGCTTGGGGTTCCCTGTGTGACTCTGGTAAGATGTCAGCTGGGGCCGCAGTCAGCAAAGGCTGGACTGCGTTGGATATCCAAGCTGTGCTCAGACACACTGGTGTGCTGGGCTGGGGGTGGAAGGAGTCCCTTGACCTGAGAAGCTGTTTGTGGCCTCTGTGTGGCTTGGCCTTCCCATAGTATGGTGACTGGGTTCCAAGAAGGACTCTCGAGAAAGTAGGTGTTTTAAGGGCAGAAAGTAGAGTCTGGCCACTTATAGCCTTCATGCAGAACTAGTACACACTGTCACTTCCTTTATATTCTGTGACTCAAGGCATCATGGCGCACCCTGATTCAGGAAGGTGGGGAAACAGACCCCAGATCTTGCCAGGGGAGGTAGGGAAGCCTTTTGGAGGAACAGGCAAGATGGAAGGAAGGTATTGTTGTAGGTTTCTTTGAAAAATACAACCTATTATAGATTTTGAAAGTTGCTTTGTAATAGGCTTATTCACATTTATGTTGCTGCAGCACGCAGACACATTCTGCAGTGTGATTCCTTCATTCCAACACATTCACGTGCAGGGCGATTCCTTCATTCTGCCACGTTTTATCCAGCACTCTCTGTGATGCACCAGCTACCTCAGTCAGTAACAGATGAAGGTGAGGAAGAACAGGAGAAAGTGAGAGTAAAAAACACAGAAAGACAAAGGCTCAGAGCCACTGTACAGCAGATGGCTGCTCGGCACGTGTGTTGAGACTGGTGTGTAAACAGGGAAAATGGCCATGTTGGAGAAAGGTCAGCAGGAAAGGGCTGCACGTTAAAGTTTGGAGGGACAGTGTGGGACAGACCACCTGAAGCTGTCCTGCTCAGCTCTAGAGAGGATGGCAGACACTTTCTCTGTGGGTTGTGCTAAATTAACCCTGGAAGGTGCCGTGTTGGGAGTGATTGATCTGTAGAACAATACTCTTTTTCATGTGGGTATTGACAGTTCTTTGCAATTATGTTTTTACTTAATGTGAAGTATGCTAGTAGCATTCCAGAAGTTAAAGGATGATCACTTGTCAGGTTTTCTGGACCTGGTGAGTGTCACTTGAATAAATATTTTCCCCAGGTGTATAAAAATATTCTGTACACTATTTGAGGCTGTCCTGCAGAATCAGGGCCGTAACTGTGGCTTGGACCATTTACAGGCTGCATGAAATAATGTAGTCCAGATTTGTTGAAATATGAGGGTCTTTTTTTTCTTTTGACACCTGCACTTTTAGAATTTAATATTGTTTTTAATATTAAAAAAGTCCTTTTGACCCTGAATTGCTTTCAGCAGCATTGAAGTGTTTCATTCTTTTAAAACAGTGATAGGGGATATATGTGTTAAGGAATTGAAAGGCTAATGATGTTCGTAAATAGAGTCATGAAAAGAAGTGAACGGTGAAATAGAAATTTGTTTTTCTTTTTAATGTGGTGGATGTTGGAAGCCCTTGCCTTTCAGGCCCTTCTAGGGGAAGTTGCCATCACTGAGCAGGTCTGGTTATCCTTGCCCTGCCAACAGGAACTGACTTCAGAAGGCCTGTGTACTCTACCTTTTCTGTGCTGTGCCAAGTGAATTTCCTTGGCTTTAAAATATAGGCTTTAGGCAGATTATGGAGTTCTACTCTTTGGCCAGTTGGATCAATAAAGAAAAACAACATTTTTATATTTAATGACTAAATTATCCAAGTAATGACTTAGACTGGGAATTGGCAAAGCCTGTCTGCCGGCCTTCCTTCCTTCCTTCCTTCCACTCCCACCTCCCTTCCTGTCTTTCTTTCCTTTTTTTGGAGACTGAGTCTCACTCTGTCGCCCAGGCTACAGTGCCTCAGCCTATCTCACAGCAACCTCAAACTCCTGGGCTCAAGCAGTCCTCCTGCCTCAGCCTCCTGAGCAACTGGGACTACAGGCACCCACCATGCCTGGCTCATTTTTCTGGTTTAGTAGAGGTGGGGTCTTGCTCTTGTTTAGATTGGTCTTGAACACCTGAGCTTAAGGGATCCTTCTGCCTCAGCTTCCCAGAGTGCTAGGATTATAGGCATAAACCACTGCACCCTGCCAGCAAAACTTTCCTTATAAAAGGATCAGATAATAAATACATTAGGCTTTGTAACTCTGCCTTCATTGTGTGAAAACAGCCAGATAGCATACGTACACGATGCGTCCTATTAAAGCTTTGTCATGAACAAAGAATTTTCACATGCTACGAAATCTTCTTTTCTTTTTTCTTTTTTTTGATGTTGTTTTCAGCTATCTTAAATGTGAAAGCCATTCTTGGTGCTTGGAACAGGTGGTGGGTCGTGTTTGGCCCATGAGCCATAGTTTGCTGTTTCCCAATATCTTGCTGGAACAGACACAAAAATAGTCACAGAATACTTGACTAGGTTACTTTTGTGAATGCTTAGTTCTTTTTCTTCTTAAAAAAATTCCGAAGAAGGACTTTTTCTTTAATTTTAGTATTTAAGTTAATATAGTGAAATATCTGGTATACAGTTCTACAAATTTGCACACAGGATAGGTATACATTTGTATAACTGCCACTAAAATCAAGATATTGAACTGTTCAAATATCCTCCAGAACTTCCTGGTGGTACCTTTTGCAGTTGCCTCTACCCAACTCATGAGTTTTGATGACCATTCATTGATCTGTGTTCTGTCCTTATGGTTTTGTCTTTTCAAAATTATCATATAGTGGAATTACATAGTATTTAACCTTCTGAGATAATTTTTTTTCCCCCACTCAGCATAATACTTTTGCTATTCATCTGAGTAGTTGTAAGTATTAGTAGTTCATTCCCTTTAATTGTTGAGCAGTGTTACATTGCATGGATGTGCCACAGTTTGGTTATCCGTTTACCTGTTCAAGGGCATTTAAATTATTTCTAGTTTTGACCAGCTTTGATATTCATGTGCAGGTTTTTGTGAGATCTTAAATTTTCATTTCTCTGTGGTAAATACCTAGGAGTGGGATTGCCTGGTATGTAAGTGTGTGTTAAACTTTACAAGAAACCACAAAACCGTTTTCCAGAATGCATTCTCAATAGCAGTGTATGAGAGTTCCAGTTTATCATTTTTGTTCTTCTTATTTCAATTCTTTCTTATTTTAGTTTTCTTCCTGATATTACTTCCCTTCTGTCTGAAGCACTTCTTTAAGCAGTTCTTTTACTGAAAATCTGCTGACAGTGAGGTCTGTTAGATGACCTTCATTTGAGAAGGTCATCTTCATTCTTTAGGGATGTTTGCGCTGGGTATGAAAGTCTGGGTTGTTAATGTGTTTCTTTGAGCAGTGTAAATGTTCTGTTCACATCCTTCTGGCCTCCATTGTTTTTAATCTGCAGTCATTAAGATAGATTTTCCTGGCTCAGCGCCTGTGGCTCAATCGGCTAAGGCACCACTACGTACACCTAAGGTAGTGGGGGTTCGAATCCCCAGCCTGGACCGCCAAACAACAATGATGGCTGCAACTAAAAAATGGCTGGGCGTTGTGGCTGGCGCCTGTGGTCCCAGCTACTTGGGAGGCGGAGGCAGGAGACTCGCTTGAGCCCAGGAGTTGGAGGTTGCGGTGAGCTGTGATGCCATGGCACTCTACCC
>CAUYQV010183458.1:0-18802 GCA_963574575.1 Galagoides demidoff
GTTTTGATATAATGACTAAGCAAATGACATGAAATTTATGTTAACCAGCTTGATGAAAGTATTTCAAATTGTATATGAAAACAGCACAATGTACCCCATGTTTGCATTAATGTATACAGCTATCAATTAATTAAAAAAAAATAAAACCTATTGTATCTGTGGAAAAAAAAAAAGAAGTTTACTGAAAAGATTATCGGAAATTATTCATGATTGTTGGTTGTGTCACTATGCGAAACCACATGTAAAGCATCACCAAGGTTACAATTATAAACATACTCTGATTCAAATTATTATAAAACATTACCAGATTAGGGTGAGGTTTCTAGAGGAAGAGAGCACCCACTTAAACAAGTGACAACATTTACTGAGTATCTACTGCTGATATAGGTGTTGCTAAGTAAACAGAGAAAAAAAATACAGAAAACAAACCCCTCTAAAACCCAGAAGTACTGTTGATGCAGCACATTGAAATGATGGGTTGTGACAGTAGCTGCCTTCATTAAGTTTTATTAGGTGGACAGTGCCCAGACTTAGGAGCGAGAAAGATCTTGCAGTGGAAAGGACATGAAATATAGAATAAGACTCCTAGGTTCCAACCCCAGTGTGGTTACCTAGGAGCTGTGCAACCTTGGACAAATCATTTGGCCTCAGTTTTTCTTCTGTAAATGGGTTTAGTAATACTGATAACCTTCATGAGACTGCAGTCAGAAATCAGTGAAGCAATGACCTTGTAAATTGGAAAAAGTAAACATGTTTTTGACTGACATCCAGTGATATCCTTGGCCAAACTGTGTAGTTTATTCTCTTTCATATCTTCTCTGCAACATTTATCCTCAACAGGACATCTACTTCTCCCTGCATGTGTCAGCAGGCTCCCCCTTCCTATTGTATCCCCAAATGAACTATCAATTTTTCCACAGCATAGCTTCTCTTTGCTTTCCATCCATAAGAAACAACGATGGGCACACTATGAACACCCAGTAAGTTACTTAATAATAATATCTTGCATCTTAATATTTATTTGAACTCTTTAAGGTATTGTCATATACATGACATTGTCACTTACATTCAGCTGTCAGAATCATCTTGCCGAACATAATAATTCTGGTCATACTATGTCACAGTTCAAGAATTTCAATTCATATAGTTTCAATTCCTATCAAAACCCTAAGGCCCTACTACACAAAATGTGGTTTTGAGGCCAGGAGTACTGGCATCAGCTGAGAGCTGGCTAGAACTACAGATTATACAGCCCCATCCAAGATCTATTGGATTAGCAAACTCACTTTAACAAGATTCCCAGCTGATTCATACACATAGCTTTGATGACATCTTTACTCTCTTGTAAATTTGAAGCTTCAAAAGTAGGGCTGCCAGATTTAGCAAATAAAACTAAAGTATGTCCAGTAAAATTAAAAACTATTAATAATTTTTTAGTATACATACGTGGTATATCTCAAATGCTTTATGGGACATACTTATGCTTTTAAAAAATTCATTATTTATCCACAATTGGCATTTTACTTAGTGTCCCATATTTAATCTGGCAACCCTATTCAGGAAGGTAGGATCCATGTCTAACCTTACTTTTCCCCCAGAATAGTGCAATACTTACCCCAACTGCTCAATACAACTTGTTGAAAGAGCAGAGATAGTGAGCTTCTGGAGAATAAAGGTTTCTCTGGGGATTTTTGCAAATCTGGGGAACGCCCCAGAGATTAACACAGTGCAGGGCAAACCATTATAGATCAACAAATGTTTGTTGGATGAGAAAAAAATCAAGACCAATCTTCCAGTCTCGGACTAGGTTATTTGTGCATATTCTAATGAAAACTGAATATTTTTTAACATTAAAAAAATAAGGTGTTTTAAAAGCTTCTGTTTGTACACTTTTTTCACATTTTAGCTGGCAGAGTTCAGAACTTTATGGGAACATAACTAAGGGTTCAGAATGTACTCATCACAGATTTGGTCCATATGGTCGCCGATCCGGAGTGAACGCTACCCTCACGACGCTGACTCGTCTGCAGCTGGCAGCCCTAAGAGACACCTTCCCCCTCCCGCTGCCCAGGCGTCCACGCACGCGCACAGCCACGCTCCGACCCTGAAGGCCGGCCTCAAGGAGGCGGGGCTCTCTGGGCGCGTGCGCGGCAGCCCGAGCGGCGGCCCCTCCCTTGGCGGGGGCGCGCGGCGCAGAGGACCACACGGAAAGAGGGAAGTCAGGTGGCCGCTGCCGCCGCTGCTGCGGATTGTCGCCAGAAGGAAGATGGCGGATCTGGAGGAGCAGTTGTCTGATGAAGAGAAGGTAAGAGCCGCGGGGGCGGCGCAGCGGGTCGGTCGGGAGCGGTCCGTATCGGCCCGGAGTCTGGCTGCTGGAGAAGGGCATTGGCCATCGGACTGTGCCCTCGGCTGCCCTTCTTCCCCCGTCCTCGTTGAGCCCAAGTCCCTGCCCCTGTCAGTCACCCGAGGCCCCGCGCGGGGGCAGGTCTATGCCGGGCCTGCTAGCTCCGCTCCTTGTAGGGTGTGTGCTCCGAAAATAGGAAGCGGGAGCCCGGCGGCGGCTGGCCTTGCGCGGCGGGCGGGGGCGGAGGGCGGCGGCCGCTGGGACCCTCTCCTTTTGCCCGGGGCGCGGGCCTGCTCCGGGGACAGGGGACTCCAGAGGGGTCTGACCCGGCCTAGGAGCGGCCCAAGGGCTGTGCCCAGCCTGGCGGCCTGGCCTGGGAGTGTAGCCGCGGGTGAGGGGGTAGGGGAAGAATTGCTTAGGAAGCAGACCTTCGCTTCTCCCTTCTACTTCCTCCTCCCAAAGCAAAATGCTTCTTTTCTTAAAAGAAACCGTAATTCTCTACGGTTTTTCCTTTCCCCACAGAGCGCTCTCTCTTTTTTCCTTTCTTGGCTCTAGCTGTAAGCTTTGCAGCTCCCATGTTCTCTGGGAGGCGGCGGAGTTGCACACAAAAGACCCCCCCCCCCCCCACCAATAGTTGTTTTCTGCTCAGGTTGGCAGCAGTCCCCCTGGGGCCGATTTGGTGGCACCCGGTCTTCCTGCTAGGACTTCTTCCGAAGAGAAGATTGTGCAACTCCTGTTACTGTATGTTAGATGCTGTGACCAGATGCGATGGAACCAGATGAACGACTTTAGTTCCAGACATTTGAAATAAGAAATGTGATCATTGAACTAGTTCTCTCTTATTCACCCTTTTCTTTTGGCTGTGCAGATCCTGTTCCCAGGGGATAGTGGGGTAGGGGAGAACCCTGCTAATTTTGAGTATTTCCTGAAAAGGAAAGTAACTGATACAACCATATGAATAAGATAGTTACACTTTTGCATATGTCCACTCTTAATTTAAAATTTAAAATGTTTCATTTTTGTGTTCCAGAGCCAGTATAGTCTTGTAGGAAATACAAGTACCTTATAGTGTTTAGAAATGCTAATGTAACCCCAAGGGTAATTCATTTGGAACTCGAAGCTCTAAGTGTTTTTTTATGCTGTGTTCTTCCACCAAAATGTAAGGTTCTGCTCCTTCCTGATGTACAGAAGTTGGCCTCATCTTCATTTTTGGATATTTTTTTCCCTCCTGTGCTCTTTCAGTGAAAATGATAATAAAACAACAAAATGGGGGAGAGCAACAAGGTTTGCCATAATTCACAGACCCAGCAGAGAGATCCCTGTATTCACAAAAGTTCTTGGCAGTATTCACGTATGTGATATTGGTAGATAACTAAGAGTTAGTAACTGAAAATGTACGTGAGGACACATACACATATTTAAAATTAAGTAGTGTTAAAAAGTTTTTAAAAGAGATTGTCGTGTTTTTATTCTACCATTCTTAAGTGGTGATTAGTAGCTCAAGTGGCTAGAAATCTAGCCGAGGAGAAAGTACTCAGTGTGGGTGTTAATATAGACCTGCCATGTGTTGTAAAGGCCTAAAATAGCAAAGGTTTTTCAAAATCAGTTGACAGAATTCCTTATTATCCCGCACTCTTAGGGCACTAAGCTCCATGAAAGGTGGGGGACAGGGGAATGTGTTTGAGCTTGTCTAGCAATATGTTTTAAGAGTAAATGAAAATTCTACTTTGAATTTTGGTATTTTGTTTTGTTTTGTTTCCCACAGTTTTTGGCCAGGGCCAGGTTTGAACCTGCCACCTCCGGTATATGGAACTGGCGCCCTACTCCTTTGAGCCACAGGCTCCCCCTGTGTTTTTGTTTTTATTTGGGGTTTTGGAAGAATATTCTGTAGATAGTTTACATATAATTTTCATCATGATATTTACCGGTTAAACAAACACTGTGACCAAATTTTGGGTTACATTCAAGTAACTGGTTAAATGAAATTTTAACTTTCATATTACTTTATTTAAATGTTCTTTTAATCTTTTGGGAGGAGCATATATCCTGTATGGGATCAGAACAGGAGAGGACTAAAGGCGATATTGTTAAACTAATATTTAAATCATGTTACTCTTTCTGGCACCTTGTTTTAATTTTCAAAAATAAGGTTTTAAGCACCTTTAGTCCCAGGAATTGCAGAGGCTGAGGGAGGAAGATGGATTTACCCCTGGAGTTTGACACCAGTAAGGCCAATGTAGCAAGATCCTCGTCTCTGAAAAAATTAAGTTTTTAGTACTTTAAAGCTTGTGAAATTTCCATTATAGATTACAAATCTAAGGAAGAAAAGCTGTTAAATTGTATCTAGTACCATACTGTGTATATGCTTGGCTCAGATCAACTAGTTACTTAATTTGTTGTAAATTTGAGGTAGGTAGTTCTATTACATTTCACAGATGAGTTAAGTGAGATTTCAGAAGCTTTCAGTAATTCACCCAAGGACAGTGCCCAGCCCAAGAGAAAGTGGTGTTTAAACCTGTGTTTGTCAGAAGGCAAGGTTAATATTCTTGTGACATTACACAAAAATTAATAACAAGACTCTATTTTCGGTTTGTCTCTTCTTTGATTTGTAGACAGCTTATTTAATAAAAATTGTAAATACCATACATTAAGTACTGTTAGAACCTAAATTTGTGTTTTGTTCATTGTAGGACAAAGTTTATAATTAATACATTTAAGTGTTTTATGTTACTGGTGTAGTTTCATACATGCCCTATTTTAGAAATTAATCTAGAATAATGGCTTTGTTTTTAAAAATCATGTATAATTTCTGTTTAAGAATACCACTATGAAATGTAAAAAAACCTTTTCTACTTTGGCCATTGGGTGAATAGGAGATAAATTTAGCTGAAGAAGCTCAATGAAGTTCTTTCAAGTTATGGTGTATGCCACAGACTTTTTCTTAATATAGTTGTAGAAACAGGCCAGAAACAGTTCACATTTTCCATTCCTCTGTCAACTGTGTTGTACAGTAAAACATTTTTGTGAGTGTTTTGAATTTATAGGAAATTTTGGTGTGACGCTCAAATGAAAATATCATTTCTCTCTCTCTCTAGATGAGAAAATTCAAGCTTTAGAAGAAATACACTTAGTTATTGATAGGGAAGATCTTTGTTCATCCTATAAGCCCTCCCACCTTCCCCCATGATGAGAATAATCCCTTCTCACAGATTCAACTTTTATGTCTTTGAAAATGTGTCCCATGTACAGAGCTCTCTACTCTCACTTCTTCCAGAGCATTGTTCCTACAGGAGATAGTTAATTCAAATGGAGCCTACCTAAAAATAAATTTATAGACTTTTTTCTTCTCCCACCCCACAGAAGGGTGCAGAAATCCATCTCCTGCTCATTTTTCTCTTTATTTCTTTCTTCCAGTTGTTCCAGTCATCCAGGTTTTTAATTTCAGCTCTATTCTAATTTTTTTATTTTGGCCTATACCTTACAATTAGTTTGTAAATTTTGTCATTTTCATCATCAGAATGTGTCTTGCACAAGTAATTTATTTCTTTCATTTATACTAATATTTCACTTATTACCTCTCACTTGACCAGATTATTAAATTAGCTAGTGTTTGGCAACAAAATTTGTCTGTACAAACAATGCAACTTGATTATACCTGTTTTGTGATAACAGTTAAGGAAGAAATCGTCAAGAGGGGAAAGTAAAGATAGAAAACTGTCTCATGTATGTTCTTTCTCTTTTGTTATATTTGCCACCATTACGCTTTCACTATAAAGTTTCTAGACTAGTCTCTCCTGTTTCCCATGTCAAAGCCATGCCTCTAAGCTAACCTGTCATTACTCTCAGTTTTTTCTTCCTGTCCTAGTATGAGAGCAGAGTCTGTTCCAGGATTTTAGTCACTGGGTTCCCCATTGCCTTCATAGGGGAACTCAACTCTTAAAATGGTGCTTATGACTTCATATGCCATTCTAACCTAAATATTTCTGACATTTCTAATATATACTGTTATTTAATTGTGGTATGAACTCTATAAATTCACACACTGGTCTGTTTCTAGCACCTATAAGTTATTTAATCTCTCGACTTCAGTTTCTTCCGAAAGGTACGTAATAGTAAGTACCTTCTCCTTGAATTTGCTTTAAGCATAAGTAGTGTCTGGCGTGTATAAGCACGCAATAAATGGTAGCTATTTTTTTCTACTCATGACTTTTCACTCACTGTGAGTGTTGCTACTGCTTCTAGGTCTGTCCCTTTCTTTGAAAAATGAAAATCTTACTCATCCTTCAGGGTTTAGCTGAGGTCACACCGCTAGTTTAATCTCTCTCATGAACTCTGTAAGACATTGTTAGTATTAAATTTAATTTTACATAATATTTATCTCTTCCCTTTTCTCCTGGAATTCCTAAATACAGGCATTGTCATCTTTCATATTTGTCATTACCATTTCATGAATTCTTTTGAAGGTTAAATGTATGGTTTTACATGATTGCTCTTAAGACACATTTACATATTCCACTATAAGGATAAAGGCTGAAAATTCGCACGTTTTAGTTCAAGTGTTTCTATTGAAAATGAATGAAACTAACTTTTGAAAATTATACTATGTATTTAAGTCTATATTTATTCACTTACCAGCTGTGCCATACTTCACTGATTCCAGTACTGATATTTTCTGTATTTTAAGGTCTCTGAAAACAGTCTGCTTTGTACAATCATTGCCTCAGCACTTTTCCTTTTTTGGTGGTATATGAAGTCATGTATCTAACACTGACTGCAAATCAGGATAAGAAAGGATGTAATGAAATAACAGTCTAAAAATGTTGAAATTCATGAATCGAGATAGATTAGATTTGTAAGAACAGTTGGAAACCTGGGTTAAGAAGATTTTAGAACCTGACTCTCTAAAGAAGTGGAGAGAAAAAAAGATTGCTAACAGACTTAAGAACTGGAATCAACAGGATTTAGTAAATGAATGTAAAGGACAGGCCTGAGTCAGAGGTAACCATGAACACTAAAATATAGATTACTGGGAGGTGGTACCACCACTACCAACTACAGAACACAGGAGAGAGGATGTACAGCTGGATGGAATGATGGTGAATTTAGTTTTGGTTGTACTGAGTGTGAGGTGCTAGCTAGCAGGATGTCTGTGTGAAAATATCTAGCAGATAGGGAGAGAGAAATGGAGCTTGAAAAAGAGGGCAGGCCCAGAGATCATATACAGATTTGAAAATCCTCCTTGCGGGGTTAAAGCTGCCAGATGAGATAAGCCCTTCAGGAGGAAGAATTGAGATGCAACAAAGAGGAGCGCACAGAGAGCATGTACTTAATACTTCCGTTTGAGAAATTAGTGGAGGAGGGACACAAAAAGGTGACAGGAGACTCTTGAGAGTCCAACTGTTGTATACCTAGTGCAGAGTTGATGCTCATGTCACAAAATGGGAACAGAATTACAAGAAGGGGCAGTGCCCAGTGTTGCAGAGATTAAGGACTATAAACTCAAATGTTCCTGTAGCACAATGGTTACAGTGCCGGCCATATACGTTGAGGCTGGTGGGTTCAAAACCAGCCTGGGCCAGCTGAAATAATAATGACAACTGCAACAAAAAATAGCTGGGCGTTGTGGCAGGCACCTGTAGTCCCAGCTACTTGGGAGGCTGACGCAAGAGAATCACTTAAGCCCAAGAGTTTGAGGTTGCTGTGAGCTGTGATACCAAGTTACTCTACCCAGGGCCACAGCTTGAAACTCTGTCTCAAAAAAAAAAAAGAAAAGAAAGAAAAAGAAAAACGTTTAGGTTTAAGAGAAAGAAACAAATTATCTACTAAATGTCAGGTACTTTAACATATATTCTCTCAGTTGTCAGAATAACCTTGTTATCCCTGTTTTACAGATAGGAAACTGGTGTAGATAAGGCCAACTATTTAAGTAGTGGACTAGGGATTTTTAGTGGCCTTCAGAGAAGCAGCGGTACTAGGCTTTGGAGCAAGGAGAGAGAGATAACCAGATCCAAAGACTCCCTTCTCTTCTTTTGTTTCCTGGCCTATCTCTGTTCCCTTAGCAGTTTGTATATACCTTTGTTATAACATTTACCAATTTTAATAGATTTACTTGATGTTCTTATTACCTATGTTCTTTAGGGCTAAGCCCTATGGCTTTTTTTGAGACGGGATCTCGTTTTGTTGCCCAGGCTAGCGTGCCATGGTGTCAGCAACCTCAGACTCCTGGGTTTAAGTGATCTTCCTGCTTCAGCCTTCTAGGCAACAACCACAATGCTCATCTCATTTCTCTAAGTAGAGATGGGGTCTTGGGGCTGCGCTCTTGCTCAGGCTAGTGTCAAACTCCTAAACTAAAGGGATCCTCCCACCTCAGCCTTCTAGAGCAGGTGTCCTCAAACTATGGCCCACAGGCCACATGTGGCCCACCTAGGAGATTTATCTAGCCTGCCAGATGTTCTTGCCGGGGCTGCCTGTCCTGGGGCCCGCAGTCTGGCCCTCCGGTGGTCTGAGGGACAGTTAACTGGCCCCCTGTTTAAAAAGTTTGAGGACCCCTGTTCTAGAGTGTTAGGATTACAAGTGTGAGCCACCACCCTTGGCCACTATATCTTAATCATCTTTGTAAGTCTTTTATGGTGCCTAGCACATATTAGATCAATGGTTTTCAACTCCAGCTGCACATTAGAATCACCTGAAGAATTTATAAAGAAGCATGGATGCACAGGCTTCTCTGATGAGTTAGTCCTGGTGTCTGTACTGTATTTAAAAAGAGAGAGAGAGAGAGAGCTAGAACTTCCCAAATGATTTGAATAGGCAACCAACTTTGAGCCTCATATTAGGGGATCAAGAAATATTGACTTAAAAGATAAATAGGTAGAGACAGTAAGTACAAATTATTCTTGAAAACACTTTTGTAGTAAGACAGTAGGTATAACTACTTAATTTGTTCTTACTATTTCCTTTTAAGGATACTTTTTTTAAAGATAGAGAAATTTAGGGGTATTTGTGGGCTAAGGGAAATGATTCAGAGGGGAGAAGGAAATCGAAACTGTGAGATAAAGAATAACGTGGTATAACTTTTTTCAGTTGATGAAAGCACCTACTTTGGATTCATGGGTTTCTTGATGTTTTAAATAAATGGTAAAAACATATTTTAAAAAGTATCAATGTTGAATTCAATAGATGGCCTAGTTTTAGGTTAAGTGCTATGGGCCATGTTTTTAATTACCATTCAAAATAATTATAAAGGAAAAAAATTTTGACCAAAAGTTAAACAAATTACTCGGAAGTATACTCAACATTAAAATCAATTAATGCAAAACACAGATATACAATAGTGATCATTGGTCATAAACTATCTAAGTGTCATAAAATTCAAAAAAGTGTTTCTCTGTTCTTTGCTTCTCTCAGCAAGGCATAGGCAAGCTTCAGCGAGTTGCGGGAGACAACTTCAAATGATTCTTGCAATGTAAAAATGCATAATCGCCCCTTTAATTTTATTATCAGTCTCCTAAGATGGTAAGCCTTTTTGGTGTCAAAGTCCTTGAGAATCAAATAAAACCTATGATTTCCTTTCTTGATAAGACCAAACACTTCAGCTTTTGCATACATGGTGCCTTACAGGGTGTGGGTGCAATATCTGATTATTCATGAGATTTTCTAAAATACCGTTTTCTAGGTCCCCAGCTCTTCTGCTTCCACACATGCTGGCCCAGCAGGATGTGTGATTGCCATACAACCAGTTAGTAGCATTTGCCTTGCCCATCATCTGGCCACTTGATCAAATTGGAAGAAACGTGGAGAAACTGAGTTGCTTTTTTAGGCTCAGGATGTAGGCCTGCTCTCTCTACACAATCCGAGGACATCAGCTCCTCTCCCTGCCAGCAGCACTTGGGGAACAGTGTGGCAGGCAGCAGCCCATCATTAGCATAATGCGTTTTTCACTGCCTGCAGTCTAAAACACATCTGATCCTCAACGATTATTTGCTGACATTTGACAAAAAGAAAGTAGTGCTTGTTGGAAAGCAGAAGACTATTTCCTGTGGGGGTTATCATAATGAACTTGTATTTTTTACTTGATGGACAAGAAAGTATCTTTTTTTCCTAGGGTGCAGATTTGGGGAATTCTCTATAGGAATGGTGGAATCACTGTCATCTGATTTTTGAATGATGAATATTCTTTTTTTCCCCTTGCCAGAATAATTTACAACTGAATTCTGCCCTCTTTCTTTAGAATCTTTGTGGGGATTCTGACCTAAAGAAGATGACAAACTATTGGAATGGGAAAGTGTTCATTTTTGAGGAAGTCCATTTTACTTCTTCTAATTTGTTCTATCAAGACCATTTCTCAGTATTTAATAATTTTATCTTCTGATTTGTATACCAACAAGGAATTCTTTACAGGCCGAAGAGTGGAGTGAAGGAAGGTTGCCTGAAATTGGTGTACAAGCTTCTGATGTATCTTCTTCCACTCCATTGGCCACATCCACAAAGCCTTTCCCAGTTACTCTATCACTTCTAAAATCTCAGTACATTTGTAACAAATTGGCAGTTTAGAAATGTTTAATCTGTATTATCCTGTAACTCAAACTTCTGATCATCATTTTCATCTGAGATGGTTATTGATATAAGCTTGTACTTATTCTTTAATAAAAATTCATTCACCAGAAATTTAGAGCTTTCTTTTTAAGACATTTGATTGGCTCCTGACTCTCTTTGAAATATTTTTGTTCCTATAAAGTAACTTTGTTCTCTACAGCCTTTGTCAGGTGGGCTCAGATCCTTCCCTTTTTAAAATACTGTATAAATGTCAACCTTTCTTCTTCTAATGTTTGGACTGTATCAGCGTATTTGTTTGTTTAAAACACATTTTAAATATCAGGATTCATTGCCTTCTAGTCTCCAGTTAGTTTCTTAAATGGGAGCTTCTTGGATAAATTGCCTCCTCTTTACTTTGTTGGTATGGGAGGGATTCCTGCCCTAGGACCATGGGGTTGACTGGACACTAGATGAGATTGACAGCAGTTTAATAAATATACTCAGCAGTCCAGGAGGTGGAAACACAGCATACACAGGGGTTGCACTCGGGAATGGAGTGAACAGGCTTGTGCTAACAAGAGGATGGATTGATCCCTGGTTCCTAAGGAGGGTGCTCCCAGGGAACTGAAGCTTGCTATTCAGGGATAAGCAGGACCTCTGTTCCCCTTGATAAAGGATTGTTTGGCTGGAGGACTTTATCTGTGGGAGCAGAGTGAGGAGGAGAACTTGCAGTCAGGCCCTCCCATTTCCCCCAGATATTAAGGCACACATAATATTTGGCTTTCATCTTAACCCTTACACCACAGGCCTCAATAGTACTAGCATGTTATCAAAAATATTTGCTAATGATTGTTGTACTAAGTTATTGTCAAGAGGGTTTGTTTTTTGTAGTTTGAGACAGAGCCTCACTCTGTCATGCGGGCAAGAGTGTAGTGTATCATCATAGCTCTCCGCAACATTCCAGCTCAAGCCATCCTCCTGCCTCCACCTCCCCAGTAGCTGGGATTGACTACAGTTGGTACAGAGCTCAGGCTATTCTGAATCTCCTGGCTTCCAGTGATCCTCCCGCCTCCTAGAGTGCTGGCATTAGAGGTGTGAGCCATCATCATACCAGGCCTGATAATTTTATCAAGAACAGAGAGGCAGGCTGGGCGCCCGTAGCTCAGTGGTGAGGGTGCCGGCCACATACTACGAGGCTGGTGGGTTTGAACCTGGCCTGGAACTGCTAAACAAACATACAAACAAAATAGCCGGGTATTGTGGTGGGTGCCTATAGTCCCAGCTACTAGGGAGGAAGGCTAAAGTAAGAGAATCACTTGAGCCCGAGAATTTGAAGTTGCTGTGAGCTATGACACCATGGTACTATACTGAGGGTGACAAAGTGAGACTCTGTCTCAATTTAAAAAAAAAAAAAAAAAAAACAGAAGCAGGAGTTTGAGTTTGAGGCATTTTGATGGAGATCTCTAATAGATAAATTATAGTTAGAAAACTGGATCTTTGCCAGAGGTGTGATAGGAGGTATATAGATTTGAGAGCTCTTGTATGGCAGTAGGAGGAATGAAAATGGGTAAGATTACCCAGAGATTTCCTTGTTTCCAACTTGTCTTCTGAATCATCTGAGGCAGATCATGCTGTTTGGGGAAGCAGTTTTATAAAAACCCCAGAACTTCATCTGAAGACGTCATTCAAATCTTAATTCTGGGTTCTGCTCTCTCTTAGGTAAATTAAAGGTAGTGTTAGTTAGGTCAAAGAGTAATTGTAGATTTTTTTTGTATCTAACAGGGTCAGAGCTTTAAAAACATTAAAGAAATAAGGATACATTTCATCCTCTTCAGTTTGCCTTTAAAAAATTGAGATTTATAGAAGTTTAAAAATATATATAAAAACTTGGCTAAGTCAAATTAAAAATTGACTTAGATAAAAATCCAGATTTTAATTGGAAATTTCCACAATTGCAGTTTGGAATCTAGCGTCTTCTCCTGTGTTACTGTCATGAGTGCTTGAGGTGAGCAGGGTCAAGCAGAGTGGGAAGAGATGATACCCCAAGTAAGGAGAAAAGATGTTGGTGTGGGGGAAGTGAAGTGAATTCACTGATTTTTAGTGGAGACAACACAGAAATACATGGTCATGGGCTACCCTTGCACCACTGTAAGGCACAAAAAAGCATGTAATCTGAAAATGTTTGTATTCTAAAGCTATTATTAAGAATATTCGGACTATACTAACTTAGTAAACTTTTAATCTATTATTATGACTGCCAATAATAGTAGCTAATATTATTTATTCACCCAGCTGTTGAGTATAGAGATAAAAGTCCAACCTGGTTAATCTGGGTCTGGAGACTGTACTCGAAACCATTTTACTATACTGCTTCTTTATATTAGCATAAGTTTGTGGAGTTTTGAATGTAAGTTATTTTGGAAGCTCACAGTCTACCTAGAATTGCATTAGTGACAACTCTTAGAATGTTCATTTAATTGAAATATTATATCCTCTGACTGTTCTGCATAAATGGGGGTTTATTCTTGCTTATAGATTTATTCAATACTTGGTAAGTATTAAGTTCAGAGTATGGGGCAGGAGTGACAGGGATTCTGCCTTGAAGGGAGATCAGATGTGACTTTATTTAACAAATACAATAGAAGTTCTGTAAGATGACCACCCATACTGTAACAAACTGGTCAACATAAGGAGGTAGGCCTACTGTAATACTGCGTCTGTGTGGTGCATGTCCATTGGTGAAAATTAGGTCACCTTGAGGAGGTGGTCAGCTATGGAGGTTCTACTGTATTTGAGAGCGTTTTTGCCAGGTACCATTCTAAGTGTGTACATGTGATAATTTGTCCCTCTTGATTTTCTTTTTCTTCCCAGATTAAACCAGTGCTAAATTTTATGGATTTTTGAAAGCAAAGGGGTTAGGGATTTATTCAGTGTTTTTAAGTAAATTAATTTAAATGTTTAACCATAGATAAAATAGCAAAATAGCACCTATTTGTCTTTTCTAACCTACAGTTTGTTTTGGAGTTTATGAAAGCCGGCTTGGCTCATTAACTTTAAACAAACCAAAATGGTGGATCTGATTATATCTTAATTAATCAAAACTCAGGTAATTAGAATCTCCTATTTAACCCAAGATTGCTTAACTTGATTTTAAGGGCATGATGGCCTCATTGTGAACAGCAGCAACGCCTGATAGAATTTTTGTGTATAAAATTTAATTATTCATAACCTCCAGGGATAATCATTGGAAGTCTTTAAGCAAAATAAGTTGTTTTCTGAGGATAAACAGAATATTAATTTGCTTTAACACTGCTTTCATTGATATTTTCTTAACGTTAAGCAAAGCCTCTACTAAATATTAGGGTGACATCTCTTCTTGTTGTCTGCTAACATTATTGAATATTTAGAACTTCATTGAGGAAGTCACATTCTTACAATTACTATCTGAATGATGATTGCTAAGTTATTTGGAATTTATTAAAAAGTAACTTACATTTTTAAAATAAGGCTGAATATATAAGATCCTCTTTTTCGTTTTTTTTTTTTTTTTCGTTTTGGTCTATTGGGGAACAGAAGTATGCTTTAACAAATAGTACTAGAATATTTTGTTTATCCATATAACAATATAATAAAAAATAGATCCCCATCCTACATCATATACAAAAGTCAATCCTGGGCAGATTAAAGATTAAATACGAAGAGTAAAACTTTACAGTTAGGGAAAATACAGGAGAAATCCCCTGCAACCTCAGAGTGGAAAAGGAATTTTTTCCCCTACTTTAAATACTTCATTGTGTTTAGGGCATTCTTTTACAACACCTCAGTATAATTATTGAACTTGAGAAATTAAATATTTATACAACATTATTATCTAATCTGCAGTCCCTAAGGTGAAGTGTGTTTGTCAGCTGCCAGTGACTTTAAAATAGTCACCCCCTCCAACAAATCAAGCAGTTTAGAAATATAAAAAAAGTAATAACTCATTCCTGATTCTGACTCCATTTTGACCAGACTTGACCTTAAAGAATATCATGTGGAAGATGATGGTGGGTGGATAATGAAAAAGATTTAGCAGTGGGCTTGGGAATGTATCTAGTAATTCACTGGGCTCTTCAAAAAGATAAGATAGAATGTAGCTCCAGGTGTGTTAGAGAAACTTTAAGGAGCTGTTTTCAATTATTTTTAGAAATTCTTTTTATTCCTGAGACCTTCTTGTTAACTTGGATGACCTTTTTTGTTAGAAGTAGGCTAGAAGAAATAATTGTTAAAATTTAAAATGTCGTCTAGGAGGAATGTACAGAAAATACCTGGTTTTGAACAGTGCTGCCTTAGGAAGACAGACCTTTACTGTGAGAGACGCTCTTTTTGTCTAGCATCTAAGAAATCCAAACTGCAGATTCTTATCTTGAAAAATTCACAAAGACCAGATTAAATATTTCAGGTTTAGCTGGTATAATCCAAGTTGTGTTCTGAGCCACTCTGCCCTCTTGACCTCCCAACTCTTAGTGGTACTTCTTGGACCCACCATTCACTTTGGATATTGTGGAAATCTTTTGGTTACTGTGTACATTTTAGTGCAGTAGCAAGGGCAAGTAAGTCCATAGGATAAAAATACAGTACGGATCATTTTTGCTTTCTTGGTGAAAACTCAAAATAGAACTCACTAAAATTCTAAATGGTATATGCCTTTTTTGGAAACAACTAAAACTTTTACAGCTCAACAACTCATTAAATGTATCACTAAATATACTATATGTATTCTGTATGCTATCAGTATTTTGATTTTGCCAGTTTTATAAGTAACATATAAGTCATTAAGAATGTTAAAACAGTTACCTCAAAATTCTATAAGTTTTCAAAAGTATTCGATTATACAATTTATTAACATATTACAACAATTTTGATTTCTTGCTGTGGCATAGTGATCAAGACTTTGGTTTAAATGCTTTCTAGTAACTCTTACCTTCATAGGAGGGAGACAGGCAGAAGGGGAAGAAGGAAATGAAGATGCTTATATTATCCTAATAGATTCCAGTGCATAGTTAGCAAGCATGATCCTTTATATCCTACTCTGCCTTGGCCTTTTTAAGATTAAGTATTATTTATATTTTGCCTTTTAATTTGAATAGTACCCTTAAACATTTTAGAAGAAAAATAGTTTTGGAAAACATAAAACATTTTATCTTTTTTTTATTGTTGGGGATTCATTGAGGGTACAAGAAACCAGGTTACACTGATTGCATTTGTTAGGTAAAGTCCCTCTTAAGGATTGTGTCTTGCCCCCCAAAAGTGTGTCACATACACCAAGACCCCACCCCCCCTTCCCTCTCTCTGCTCTTCCTTTCCCTCACCCCTCCCTCTTCCTTTTTTTCTCTGCTCTCCCCTTCCCCTACACCCACCAAGTCATTAATTGTCATTAATTGTTCTCATATCAAAATTGAGTACATAGGATTCTTGTTTCTCCGTTCTTGTTGTGCTTTACTAAGAATAATGTGTTCCACTTCCATCCAGGTTAATACGAAGTAAAAGTTTCCATTTTTTTTAATGCCTGACTAGTATTCCATGGTATACATATACCACAGCTTATAATCCATTCCTGGGGTGGTGGGCATTTAGGCTGTTTCTACACTTTGGTGATTGTAAGTTGAGCAGTGATAAACAGTCTAGTGCAAGTGTCCTTATGATAGAAAATTTTTTTCCTTCTCGGTAGATGCACAGTAATGGGATTGTAGGATCAAATGGGAGGTCTAGACTGAGTTCTTTGAGGGTTCTCCATACTTCCTTCTATAAAAGGTTGTATTAGTTTGCAGTCCCACCAGCAGTGTAAAAGTGTTCTCTCCACATCCATGCCAGCATCTGCAGTTTTGAGATTTTATGATGTGGGCCATTCTTGCTGGGGTTAGATGATATCTCAGGGTGGTTTGGATTTGCATTTCTCTAATAATTAGGGATGATGAGCATTTTTTCATGTTTGTCAGCCATTTATCTCTTCTTTAGAGAAGGTTCTATTCATGTCTCTTGCCCATTGATATATGTGGGATTGTTCACTTTTTTCAAGTGGATTAATTTGAGTTCTATATAGATGCTAGTTATCAAGCTTTTGTCTGATTCAAAATATGCAAATATCCTTTCCCATAGGTTGTCTGTTTACTTCGGTTGTTGTCTCCTTAGCTGAACAGAAACTTTTCGGTTGAATTAAGTCCCATTTGTTTTTTTTGTTTTTTTTTTTTTGAGACGGAGCCTCAGGCTATCCCCCTGGGTAGAGTGCCATGGCATGACAGCTCATAGCAACCTCCAACTCCTGGGCTCAAGCAAGTCTCATGTCTCCGCCTCCCAAGTAGCTGGGACCACAGGCACCCACCACAACGCCCGGCCATTTTTTGGTTGCAGCCATCGTTGTTTGGCGGCCCGGGCTGGGGATTCGAACCCGCCACCTTAGGTGTACGTGGCTGGCGCCTTAGCCCTATTTGTTTATTTTTGTTGTTGCAATTGCCACGGCAGTCTTCTTCATGAACTCTTTCCCCAGACTAGTATCTTCTGGGGTTTTTCCTATGCTTTCTTTGAGGATATTTATTGTTTCATGCTTTAAATTTAAGTCCTTTATCCATCCTGAATCTATTTTTGTGAGTGGAAAAAGGTGTGGGTCTAGTTTCAGTCTTTAGCATGTGGATATCCAGTTCTCATTAATTGAATAGGGATTCTTTCCTCCAGTGTATGTTCTTGTTTGGTTTATTGAAGAGTACGTGGTTATAAGATGTTAGTTTCATTTCCTGCTTTTCTACTCGATTCCAAATGTCTGTGTCTCTATTTGTGTGCCAGTACCATGCTGTCTTGATCACTATGGCTTTGTAGTATAGCTTAAAATCTGGTATGCTGATGCCCTGGCTTTGTTTTTATTACAAAGAACTGCCTTAGCTATACTTGGTTTTTTCTGGTTTCATACAAAACACAAAATGATTTTTTCCAAGTCTTAAAAGTACAATGTTGGTATTTTAATAGGGATGGCATTGAATTGGTAGTTTTGGGAAGTATAGACATTTTAACAACGTTGATTCTTCCTGGCCATGAGCATGGTATGTTCTTCCATTTATTAATATTCTCTGTTATTTCTTTTCTTTGGGTCTAATAATTTTCTTTATAGAGGTCCTTCACCTCTTTTGTTAGGTATATTCCTAGGTATTTCATTTTCTTTGAAGCTATGGTGAAGGGAGTTGTGTCCTGAATTATCCTCTCATCTTGGCTATTACTGGCATATACAAAGGCTACTGACTTGTGGACCTTGATTTTATATCCTGAGACAGTACTATATTTTTTGATGACTTTTAGGAGTCTTGTGGCTGAGTCTTTGGGGTTCTCTCTCGATATCATATCGTCAGCAAAAAGGGAAAGTTTGACCTCCTCTGCTCCCATTTGGATGCCCTTTATTTCCTTCCCTTGCCTGATTATACTGGCTAGAACTTCCAGCACTGTGTTGAATAGTAATGGTGACAGAGGACAACCTTGTCTGGTTCCAGTTCTGAGAGGAAAAGCTTTCAGTTTTACTCCATTCAGTAAAATATTAGCTGGGGGTTTCTCATAGATAGCTTCAATCAGTTTAAGAAATGTGCCACCCTTGCCTATACATTTCAATGTGTTAATTAGAAAAGGATGCTAGATTTTATCAAATGCTTTTATTTTTCTTTTGCAGTTTTTCTTTGGCTGGGGTTGGGTTTGAATCCACCACCTCCAGCATATGGGACCGGTGCCCTACTCCTTTGAGCCACAAATGCTTTTTCTGCATCTATCGAGAGAATCATATGGTCTTTGTTTTTGCTTCTGTTGATATGGTGAATAACGTTTATGGACTTGTGTATATTAAACCAGCCTTACATCCCTGAGATGAAACCTACTTGATCATGATGCATGACTTTTTTGATGACAAACTGT
>CAUYQV010183461.1:0-13579 GCA_963574575.1 Galagoides demidoff
CTTGGAGAATACAATCTGCTAGCCGTCTGCCTGGACCACAGTCTTAAGGCAAGCTCCTTAAATCTCTTCCGACTCCACTATCCTGAAAATCCCCTTTGGAAGTTTTATCTTTGTGGACTGACCCACTAACGGTCTGCTCAGGCCATAAATGGCATCCAGATATGCCACATGACAAGTTATGGCTGGGATTATTCCTTGCCAGAGACATTTAAAAAAAAAAATAGGATTTATTTTTTTAGAGCAGATTTAGGCAAGCAGCAGAATCGAGCAGAAAGTACCGAGTTCTAGACGCCCATCCTCGACCATGGGCAGCTCCCCCCGGTCAGCACCCCCCAGCAGCAGAGTACGCAGGTTACAGTGGTGAAGCCCCACTGACAGGTCACCAGCACCCAGAGTGCACGCTTTACATTAGGGCTCACCCCTTGGCTGTGTGTCCTATGGGTTTTCACAAGTGCATAAGGAAGAGTACGCACAGTAGGAAGTGGCAGGCTTAAGAACCAAGAGCAAGTGACACACAGCACATGTCACTGTTCTGAGAGAACTCGGCCCCGGGGAGCCACTGGCACTAAGGCGTGCCAACTCTCCTTCCTGCACCCCGTCCCTCTTTTCTATCTTCCTCAGTCTATTTGTTTGTTGTCAGAACTATACTTTTTTTTATTTTTTGAGACAGAGTCTCACTGTGTTGCCCTTGGTAGAGTGTGGTGGCATCACAACTCACAGCAACCTCGAACTCTTGGGCTTAGGCAATACTCTTGCCTCAGCTTCTCAAGTAGCTGGGACTACAGGTGCCCACCACAGCCCCCAGCTGCAGAACTATACTTTTTAAGAAAAAAAAAATCAGCACACATTTCTCTCTCAATCAAAATCTTCAGTGATTCTCCACTGCGTATAGATTAGGTTGGGTCATATCAGAGGAGGCCAACTTTTCTCATCCTTGCCTTCAAAATCGGGTCCTATCCCAGATTTGTTAGCAGCAGGCTGGAAGGGATCTGACAGTGTGGTAGAAAGAATGGCGTGAACTAAAGTTTAGAGCAAGAGCAAGTAGGATTCTGAAGATACACAGAACTGTGGGAGTCCACACATGACGACCAGTGGTCCCAAGAACTTAGTCATTGGGTAACTAGAAGTTTGTACCCTTTGGCCAATATCTCCTCATTGCCAGCCCCTGGCTGCTCCTGGAAACTAGCATTCTACTCTGTGCTTCCAAGCATTCGACTTTGTTAGATTTCAGATGTAAGTGAGATCACACACTATTTGTCATTCTGCATTTGGCTTATGTCACTTAGCATGATGCTGTCAAGGCTCGTTGGTGTTATTGAACATGGCAGGATGTCCTTCCTTTTTTTGATTGAAAAATATATCATACTTTAAGTATATTGTATATACATATACCTACATACAGACAGACACATACATATACATCTCACATTTTTAGAATTCATTCACCCATTGATGGACAAGTAAGTTGTTTCCGTATCTTGGCCATTATGAATAATGCTGCAATGAACATGGGGTGTGGATACTGCTTGGAGATATTGCTTCCATTGCCTTTAGATTTGTACCTAGATGTGTGACTACTGGATTATATGGTAGTTTTAGTTTTAATTTTTGGAGGAACCTCTGTACTGTTTTCTATAATGGCAGTACCAATTGACATTCTCATCAAAGTGTGCAAGAGTTCCCTTCCCTCCACACCCTTGTTGATACTTGTTACCACTTGTCTTTTGCTAATAGCCATCCTAGTGGATGTGAGGTGATTTGACATTAGGGTTTTGATTTGCATTTCTCTGATTTTAGATTTTGAGCACCTTTTCCTACCTGCTGGCTGTTTATATGTCTTCTTTGGAAAAATGTCTGTCCAGCTTCTTAGCCCCTTTTTTAATCAAGTTATTTGAAGCTAGAATTTTCTTGGGGCTCAACTTTTTGCTTTTAAACTGGGTGAATTCCTTATATATTTAGAATATTAACTCTGTATCATATATGTAGCTTTCAAATACTATATTTCTTCCATTGTGTAGATTCCCTTTTTATTTTGTTGATTGTTTTCTTTTCTGAGCAGAAGCTCTTTTTTTTTCTTTTTAGAAAACTTTGTTACCCTGGGTGAAGTGCTGTGGTGTCACAGCTCACAGCAACCTCCAACTCCTGGGATTAGGCAATTGTCTTGCCTCAACCTCCTGGGTAGCTGGGACTACAGCTGCCTGCCACAATGCCCAGCTAACAGAAGCTTTTTAGTTTTGCTCATTTATTTTTGCTTTTATTGCTGCCATCTGCTTTTTAAATAAAGTTTTATTGGAGCACCATCTCACCTTTCCATTCCTTTATGTACTGTCTAGCTGCTTCTGTGCTGCAAGAGCATCATTGAATAGCCATGTGGCCTATGAGACATATAATATTTACTATCTGGCCCCTTTTAGAAAGTGTTCAGTGGATCTTGATCTAGGAAACCTGAAAGACTGTCGGGAACTACAGAGACAAGCCTGTTTATACAGGATGCAGCGCCACTGAGGGAAAGGCCCGGACTGGTCGGCAGCCATCTCTGAATGCTGCACAGTGGTGCAGTAGTAGACTCATTTTAGGCATGGACTCTCTGTTTACGCACTTCCAAATCACAACAACAAAAGAGATTCCAGAAGAGAAGGATGCCATTCTGTCCTTTACCGTTTACCTCCCACTTGTCCCAGCACATACTCTGTACTCCCTCACTGCAGCCTTCCTTGCAGAATGAGACCTGCTTCGAGTTCCCTCCTGGGTCTGTAATGCTCTTCCACTTTGTTGAAAACTCTGCAGCTTTAGAATTGCCACCTCTCCAGAAAGCTTTACAGAAACTCCACATCTCTCCCACCCCCAGTGGGTTTGACTTCCTTGGTACCACCTGGCACAACTTGGTTTATAGCCGATTATTATTAGCGCACATCTCTTTCTCAGCCATCGGATCACTGGCAACTGGAAGGCACAAGTAGGTCTTTTTTGGTTTATTTTTTCATTTCAGTTCAATCTCCTCTACTTCTTTAATCCCTATTTCATGATTAATATAGTGCCTTGTAGATTGCAAATATTTAGTAAATATTCACTGACTTGACCATGAGAGTTTTGAAAATAAAATCATCTTAGTTCTATTCTTCTTTCTTATAGAAATCTAAAGAAACCTGGGTGGAGTGGCTCATGCTTGCAATCCTAGCACTCGGGGAACCCAATAGTTTAAGACCAGCCTGAGTAAGAGCAAGACCTTGTCTCTACTAAAAATAGAAAAATCAATCTGGGCATAGAGGCACATGGCTGTAGTCCCAGCTACTTGGGAGGCTGAGGCAAAAGGATTGCTCAAGGCCAGGCATTTGAGGTTGTTGGGAGCTACACCACCATAGCGCTCTACCCTTTGGCTCAAGAAACTTTTGTGTAGCTGTTTTTGAAAAGTAGAAATGATTCTCTGACAAAGACTTCAGATGCCGACAGTCTGTCATCTAATGAAGGAATGGAAGCCGTGTGAGAGGTGAAGCCCTGTCCTGAAAGCAGTGGGCTAAACTGAGAGGTGAAGCCCTGTCCTGAAAGCAGTGGGCTAAACGGAGGTTATGACGGAGGAAGAAAACTCTGCAGTGGCTGCCTTCCCTCGGCTAAATGGAGCAAAGCCCCGGTGCTCCATCTTCACTCACAACTACACTGTGATTCTGCCTTCAGCTGAGATTAGATCAGACGGAAGGCTGAGCCCAGGAAGCTTGAATGGTATTTTTCTATCCCAGCAAGTAAATTTTGAGCTAAGAGAGAAGAGAGTACTGATTTTGTGCTTGAAAAAAAATGGATCCCATTCAAATATAAAGTAATTTCCTCTTCTCAATGGCTGTTGCCATTATCCCCAACCTGATGTCATCATTACACTCATTTGGGGCTCTTGATTGCCAGAGGAGAAAATGACGAAGTCAACTTTATCAAAGTGTTCAAAAATAGCATCATTTTAGACCTGGACAAATGGGGGAAAGTTTTAATTCAAAGCCATTATTGTCATCATTGATTTATTCTTACATTTTATGTCTCTTTTTTCTTTTTTTAGAGACAGGATCTCACTCTGTCGCTCAGGCTGGAGTGCAGTGACGTGATTAGAGCTTACTGCAGCCAAGTGATTCTCCTACCTCAGCTTCCTGAGGAGATGGGACTATAGGCATATGCCACTGGGCCCAGCTGAAATTTTTTTTATTGATATATCATTGTTGTACATATTTTGGGGGTACATGTGATATTTTTATACATATATACAATGTGTAATAATCAAATCAGGGTAATTGGGATATTCATCACCTCAAACATTTTTCTTTGTGTGGAGAACATAATTCTTCTACATATTTTAAAATATAATAAATTATTATTAACCATAATTATATATTATATCATTACATAATATAATACATATTATTTTAAGTTGTTATTATCTATAATTTCTTTTTACTGTTAGATACTAGAACTTACTCCTTTTATCTAACTGTAGT
Source organism: Galagoides demidoff (assembly GCA_963574575.1). Lineage (NCBI taxonomy): Eukaryota > Metazoa > Chordata > Mammalia > Primates > Galagidae > Galagoides > Galagoides demidoff. The sequence goes on from CAUYQV010183461.1 coordinate 4,476, forward strand.
CTTGCACCCATTAAAGTTCTCCTTATCCTCCCTTCCCCGCTTCTAATAACCGCCCTTGTGATCTCCACCTCCGTGAGATCCATTTTTGCAACGCCTGCGTATGAGGACAACAGGGGATAGTTCTTTCTGCGTCTGGCATATTTCACTCGCTGAATGACCTCCAGTTTCATCACTATGGCGACAAATGACAGGATTTCCTCTTTTTATGGCTGAATAGTGTTCCATGGTGTGTGTGTGTGTGTGTGTATCATTGTTGTGTGTCTATATACACATCTATATATGATCCGCAGGGGTGGTCATAAAGTTTGTGGGCCATTTACTATGTTAAACTATTTAAAACTGCACGTGAACTTTATGTCTACCCACTGTGTGTGTATCACTTTGTTTATCCATCCATCCCTTGATAAACATTTAGGTTGATTCCACATCTTGGCCGTTGTGTCTAATACTGCAATGAACCTGGGAGTCCAGACATCTCTTCAACATGCTGATTTCCTTTCTTTCTGAGGTATACACAGCAGTGAGACTGCTAGATCACATGTAGTTCTATTGGTAGTTTTTTGAGGAAACTCTATACTGTTTTCCATAATGTCTGCACTACTTTGCGTTCCCACCAATACTATATACCAGTTCCCTTGTCTCTGCAATCTCACCGGCATTTGTTGCTTTTTGGTTTTTTCCTAATAGCCCCTGTAGCTGGAGTGAGATGATATCTCATTGTGATTTTGCTTTGCTTTTCCCTGATGATTGGAGATGGTGAGCGTTTCTTATATACCCGTTGACCTCTTGTTTGTCTTCTTTTGAAATGTGTCCATTTAGATCTTTTGCCTATTTGTTTCTTACGCTGTTGAGTTGCTCCTTATATGTTCTGTTATATATTCTGGTTTAATCCCTGGTCTGATGGATAGTTTGCAATCATTTGTCCCACCCTGTGAGCCGTCTCTTCACTTTGTTAATTGTTGCCTTTGCTGTGCGGAAGCATAGAAAGAATTAATGTTAAAGAGTATTATATGACAGCATGTCTTTCTACAGACATTGATAATCTTTATTGTTCTAAGTTCCAGAGGGCTTATTTTTATTCCTGGAGTTTAGTATATTATCACATGAGCCAGGAAGGGATAGCGCTCTGAAGCATGGACATCACAAAGGCAGTCACAGAAAACACAGCGGCAAGTGAATTTTACATTGTTGTTTTTTTCTAAAAAATGAGTAAGTGGGTTATGTTTCAGAGATGCATAATATTTAATGTAAAATCCACTTACAAGTTTCAAGAGAATGTTTCTTTAATGAAACCCATTTTATTTTTAGGAGTCTACCGTTTCAGTTTTGTTTATTCTCCTCGTACTTTTAGGCATAGCATATCATTTATTCTTAGTCTGGCAAGGAATTATAATATTAATCTTCATATGAAGGACAGGGGAAAAAAGCATATTACATGTAAGAATAAATCCCTGAGTAACACTCTCTTGGAGACCATAATCTTGATGTATCAATCAGTGTTTTTCTGGCTTAGCTCAATGAAGGTATGCCTCAGTGCCTGGATCACAGCCAAATTCTCTCCAATAGACATGAGCGTACAGACACTAAATTTCCCTTTGCTCAAATATAAATCCACTGCCTAATGGGAAGCAATCTTCATTGAATTGATGTTCTTCCTCTCAACTTATTTTACTTAATCATATTTATTAGTGAAGTTTAGCACATTAGAAGTGCATTTAAAATATATATCTTATGATTAACTTTAGGGCAAAAAAGTTAATGCAATGTCTATGTCAAGTTCATTAACTATCTTCTTGATGGGCTAACAGCTGTGTGATGAAGACACCAGCCATCAATTAAATGAACGATGATCTTGAAACCAGAATTTTCAGTGGGGAATAGTTAGCTAGGTTGTGGGTATTGAGGAGCAACCACTGGGTGGACGTATTTCCAAGCATTTTAGTTGTATGTTTTATGAGATAGTATTTGTAAAAAAAAAAAAAAAAAAATGTAAGCAAGCTGGTTAATGTGGAAAATGAAAACACATTTACATGGTTTGGGAGAATTTTAACAAAACATCAATTTTTAGAATAGTATTTAAAATATTGCTTCTCAGCCTTTTGGCTAAGGTCAAGTGTAGAATAGCATTTAAGATATCATGTAAATGCATATTCACTTTAAACGTTGTTATTTATTTACGGTATAAGCAGATGCACTTAATAAGAGATGTGAAGTAGCGAGCTTGCAATTATCCTTACTTCCTTGCATAAAGATGTCCATAAATAGAAATGCTATTTAAATGAGATTGCTGAAAGTCATATAATTGATATATTTTTGATGAAGAAGTTCCCTGTTTGGGGGATAATAGTTGACTAACATCTCAAAATAAAAAGAAATGTTTGTGAGTCTTCTGTTTAAGTAAACAAAGTAGTACATTATAAAACAGCATAGTTATTCTAGGAAAGGGATCATTTGCCCTTGAAATGTAATGTTTAGAGATTTGAGACGTGGGGAGGGAAGTTGTTTAGATCATGGTGCCTGTGAAATGCATGTTCCTGAGGGTCAGAAACACAGACCCACAGACAGACTGTTCTTCTGATCATTATGCTTAGAATAATCCATGAGTTGGACTATGTGAAGCACATAGCCCAGGGCTTGGCACAAAGTGCTCAAGACATGTATTGTCACTATTAACCCAGTAAAAATAATGACATAATGGGTCATGTATTCCCACCATAAAGTACAGTACCTTAAAGATGTTGATTTACTATAACATTTAATCAAAGGGATTAACATGAATATTGTCCCTTGACTTTGCCCAGGGGAAATAGAATTCTGTTTTGTCTTTCAGTGAAATTAAGAAGTTTCATCAAAGGTAGGTCATTTTATCTGAAGAAACACAAGATGTTATTAGGAAGCAGACTGTTAATTTTATATCATATATCCATCAAAAAATGTATTACCCCAGAGAGAGAAGTAAACAAAATAAATGTTCTAAAAATACTACTTTCTCATGAAACCTTGGCTAGAAAAACATATTTGTGTTCATCAACCACTTTTACTGGAGTTGTCTTTGGATGTATTAGAACTAAACTAGGGAAGGCTGGGCACGGAGGCTCATGCCAGTAATCCCAGCACTTGAGAGGCCGAGGCAGATGGATTACCTAAGCTCACAGGTTCGAGACCAGCCTGAGCCAGAGCAAGACCTCATTTCTAAAAATACCTGGGCATTGTGGCAGGTGCCTGTAGTCCCAACTACATGGGAGGCTAAGGGAAGAGAATCGCTTAAGCCCAAGAGTTTGAGGTATGACACCAGGGTACTTTACCGAGGGTGAAAAAGTGAGAATCTGTCTCAAAAAACAATAAGAACAGCACAACAACAATTAAAAAAATGGAAGTGGGTGTTCATTCATTCACAAAGAATATTGAGTACTTCTTTTCTAGATGATGAAGAGTCTGCAGAGAGTAAGATAGCTAAGTTGCTTTTTATCAGGGAGCTTACATTCTAGTGGGTTTGGGGAGTTAAAGATAGATAATAAATAGTGAATGTACAGTAAATGATTGCAATATACCATAAATAAAAACCAAGAACTACAATGAAGAAAGTAAACTCAAAGTAACCATGGGGTTTTTTGAGATAGACAAAGTTGGTGATGGTTTTGGTGATGACATTTATGCTGAGTCCTGAATGATGATAAGAAGGACAGTGACCATGTCAAGATCTCTGGCAACAACAGAGATTTATTGTACTGAGTCAGAGAGGTCAGTACAATAAAATCTGGGGATGGCATCCATCTTTTCCTTCCTTTCCTATACGGACATGCTTATCCTTCCATAAAGAGGCTGAGTCTGTTTCCCCTTTACTTGAACTTGGACTGGCATTGCAATCTTCTTTGGTACATGTGGAGATGTGCCAGTTCCAGGATGATCTTTAAAGAGGACTGGCAGCTTCTGTTCTCCCTCTTTGAAGTAGCTGCCTTTAAAAAGGTTCAATCACCCCCAAACTGCCATGCTGTTAGGAAGTCCAGGCTATAACAAGGAGCCATGCAGAATAATGGGTAGATGCCAGACATGTAAGTGAAATCTTCATCAACTTTCTAGTTCACTTTAACTAAAATAACCAAGTGAATGAGTGCAATCAATATTGAACAGAAGAACTACAGAGTTGAGCCCCGTCAACTCACAGAATTGTGTGAAAGAACTTAAGTGACTACTTTTTTAGGGGATGGGGTAACTGAATGGGTAACTGAAGCAATCAGGAAAGAACAGCTTAAAGAATGGGCCGTTCCTTTACATTGACTAAATCCTCAAAATTGACAGCAGTGGGCTTGGCTCCCATAGCTCAGTGGTTAGGGTGCCAGCCACATACACCAAGGTTCAAACTGGCCTAGGCCTGCTCAACAACAATGACAACTGCATAACTGCAACAACAACAAAAAAATAGCCAGGCATTGTGGCAGGTGCCTGTAGTCCCAGCTACTTGGGAGGCTGAGGTAAGAGAATTGCTTGCACCCAACAGTTTGAGGTTACTGTGAGCTGTGATGCCACAGTACTCTACTGGGGGCAATGTAGTGAGACTCTGTCTCAAAAAAAAAAAAAATTGAGAGCAGTTCACGATAAAGCTTCCCCAAATGCCAAACAGAAGGTTCTAGGAACACCCCTATATGACTTGTCAGGAAGTGACATGCTGCTTAGATATGCAGCATGCACAAGAAATTGCTAGATTGTCGCCAAGTGCAGCATGCTTTGAACTATTTGTAGAGAAGAACGTGCAGTGGTGTTTCCCCTTCCAATTTCTGTAGGGAAGAACATGACAAGTCCTGGTCCTTCCTCTAAGTCATTTGCAGAAGGCAGCAATTGAGTACCTTGTGGGGCCTGGGATTGTTTGCAAGAATGGGAGATTAGACTCTTATTCCTGGCCTCAGAGTTTGTTTACAGAACCTCAAAGACCTGCTTCCTATTGCTATTAGCAAGAACTGAAGGGCAATTCTTAGAGAATCTGTGATTTGGGTGGCCAGGAGGCTGTTGCTCATCTTTTTTTTTTTTGCAGTTTTTGGCTGGGCCTGGGTTTGAACCCACCACCCCTGGCATATGGGGCTGGTACTGTACTCCTTTGAGTCACAGGTGCCACCCCTGTTGCTCACCTTTTGAATGGAGAAATCTAAACCCAGGAAGTGGCGAGAGGAGCTGGCAATGGTAGGATGAGAAGGGAATGCACCAGTGAAAGGCACTGTACCTCCAGGAGTCGGAGGGGCACAGGGTGTGGGGAAGTGCCCACTGACCATGAGGGCTCTGTGGAGGATGGCACAGCCTGAGGCTGCCTAGGAGGACCCTAATGATGGGCAAGGGGCTGGCTGGGTGGTGGAGGTGAGCTGAGTAGCTGGCAGACAATACATTGCTCACATTGGGACCAGTGCCCTGTGGAGGCCCCTGTGCTGATGTCAGTGAAGAAAGGTGTCTTTGAGGGTGCGCCCTACAAGGTGGAGCTGTCATCAGTCACAGCACAGGACATTTGAAAGCAAGAGGTGACTGAAATGGCTCCAAGAGTGTAAACCAGTTGTGGCTTCCTTTTTACTAATCTCTCCTCACTCTGTCCTCAACCCGGAAGAGCAAGATGCCAGAGGGGAGGAGATGGGGCAAAATGAGAGTCCTGAGCTGCGTCCTCTCACTGGCTCCTGCGCACAGGGCCAGACCTGAGCTGGGGGAGCCCACAGTCCTCCCACTAGGGGTGAGACCAGAAAGGAACCAGAAGACGGGATGGCATACTCCAAGTGCTGGGGGAGAAATGTCAGGCAGGAATGCTATCTCCAGCAAAACCATCCCTCAAAAATAAAGGCAACATATCAAAAAACATTTTTTTAAAATGAGCAGACAGCTGAGCACTGTGAGCCAGCTTGAAGAGAAGGGGAAGAGAGGTCCAACAGAGTGCCTTTCAGAACGATGGAGAAGAAAGCTCTTTCCGGACTCTGCCCTCCCACCTTTAGCCCATTCAACTATCTAGTAACCAGCTCAGAAGCACTAAGGGAGGAACAGGTTCCTCAGGGTTGAGGGTCTGAAAGCAGGCAAGTGTGGAAGGAAAATAGTGGGCAGAAAGCACAGGGGAGAAAGTCTGGAGATGAGATGGGTGGGCAGGGGTAATCCTGTGTTGCTTTGCAGCTGGGAAAAGCATTTTGAATTTTACTCTGCGTGTGTTAGAAAGCTACCGGAGAGCTCTAGGAAAAAGAGTAATAGGATCTTATATTTATTTTTAAAACCCCCTCTGTCTACTCTTTGGAAGATGGGGGGATGAAAGCACATACAGTGAGAATAAGATGGAGTCTGTCAGGCTGGGCCAGACGTGACACAGCTGGTCTGGTCGGTTCAGGTCCTGCCTGACCTTCACCCCGTCTCCCGTTCTTACTGTTCTGTAAATTTAGCTCCCACCCTAAAGACGCCCATTTGAGTAGTTTAGGTGGATTGATTTAGGAGATTAACTTTTGAATTGGAATGTTATTTTGGATCATGAATTATACTGATTATTGTTTACTGTGGATCATGGGTTTGGCTGATTAGTGTTTAAGATAAGGGTTAACAGGGTCTTCACTTGAACTCAGATGTAAAAAGCTGTAATGTTGGAAATGCAAGAACAGAAGAGTCTTGGAGAAGCTACTCTGTTTTCCAGAATCCCGGCTTTCTAACAAATAAAGTTTGTTATTAACTCTCCTGTGTCTCTGCATACTGGGTGATAGTGACAGGAGGCTGGACCCTCTTCATCTGGTAACAGGAAGAGGGTAAAAGCAGAACCAAGGACACCTGAGTCGTTGAGGGGACAGACAGGAGATGTTGATGAGGCTGCTACCAGATGGATGGTGTTAGTTTCAAAGCATATTGATGATAAGTGAAAGATCTGGTTATGTTATTTGACAAATTAAAGGGAACTGGGACAGTTAGGGGTTGGGCAGGCCAGTGCTGTTTTTCAGAGCATTGTACTTAATGCATGAGTGTTAACCCCCAGACTCAATTCAAGCACCATTCTAAGAGTCCGAACATCGCTGCAAAGGCATGAGGAATTTTATTCATTCAAGCTCAGAGCCTGGGCTGCCCTTTAAGAAAAAGCGTGAACAGCCCTTACAGACTATCCAGAAAGTCCCTTTATACCTCTCCCTCTTCCCTCCCATTAGACCATCCCACCTCATCCCCTTATTGGTAGGTAAACTATGTCTGTCCTAAACTGACAGGTACAGGGTGGTCGTGTTCAGGGTTGATTGGCTCAGGGACGAGTCTTCTTTGTCTCAGGTGAGCCAATGAGAAGGAAGGGATAAAGGTCACAAGTGGGGTGAGTGCAGAGTAGAGTGGCGAGTGCAAAAAGGGGAGGGGTCAGGATGTGGGCTGAGTGCACAAGGGGGCTAGTGGGACAAAGGGGAGGGGGCCAGGATGTGGGCTGTAACACCTAGGTATGATAAGGTCCTTGGTATGGGGGGGGCCTGTAGTTCTGAATAAACAACTAAAGGAGGTAGTTTGACTTGTGACTTGAGCTAATTAGTTTGGCTCCCACATGAGCAGCTCTCATATTTTATTGCACATATGAATCCCTGGGAAGGGTTAACATGCAAATTCCTGGGTCTCCCCATCCCCTTTTGATTTAGGATGAATGGTGTTGGGATCCCGGAACCTGCATTGCTAAGAGCACCCTGGAGAGGCGTGGGGGCTCTGAAATTCCTTCAGTCCTTGCTCCAGGAACTTGTGATCTGGGCTTTCTCAGAAGCCCAGTTAACTCTGTACTTTGAATTTCAACATCTTATTAAACATTTTCTTTCCTCCAACTCCACTGTGCCCCAAAGCTTTAAACATTTTAAAGACGAACTTTTTCTCTTTTTCTCCTTTTTTATTCCCTCCTATTCTTCTCCTGGAAGAGAATTCCAGGTGCCTAAGTACTTTTTAACTGTTTTGAAAACAACACAGCTCCTACCAGGTAAAAGCATTTGAAGAACAATGTATCAACTACAATCCGAGCAATGGAGAGACAGAAGAGGTGACTTAGTGGTGTAAATACAGGACCTGTTTTCTCTAGTATGTAACAGAGAAACTGCCTCCATCTTTTCCCATAACCAAGGACATTTTGGGAAGTTAGACTTCCAAGTTGAAAGCAATAAATAGTAAATGAAAATATACAAAGGTCTTTATCAGGCATTTTAATCTGGAAAGTGAAGAAGGCCCCTAAGGTAGCAGACGTCTAATGCTGAGCTGTCTGACCTAATGTAGGGCAGCTTGCTTTTACCTACAACAAAATGGGATTTGCTCCGATAGATGGATAACCTTGATGCAGCAGGAAATGTGTGATTCAATCATATGGGACATAATAACTCATCTCAGTACAGGGCAAATTTGGCAAATGTTCTAAATTGTCCTAGACAAGAGCATCTAGAGGCAGATTAGAGAGCCATTATCGCCTGGATCCTTGTATGGAGAAGGAAATGGCGTAGGTGATACAGGAGGGCGATCGTTTTCTGCCAAGTAATCGGCTTTTTCTTTTTTTCCTCTCCACCAAAGGAATTCCAAATGACACCTTAGGAAGAGAACTTTTTTTTTTTTTAACAAAATTTGTATCAGAAGAATCACGAATTAGTTCTATCTATCAAAGCTTTTGATTAAACAGAGACATAGAACTTCAGATAAGCACCATGAATACATGAAAATGAATTTTTCATGAAGTACTGAATACACTGGATACATTTTCTTCCATTCTTGAGATACTTTACTAAGAAGAATATGTTCCGGCTTCATCCATGTAAACTTTTATGAAGCCAATTTATAATTAATTACACTTATGAAAGATAGATCACAACTGTAGCCCAGGATAAAGGAGAGATGTGGAGGGGGAAGAGAGGGGAGGAGGAGGTTTGATAGAGGGAGGGTAAACGGTGGGGCCACACCTATGGAGCATATTGTAAGGGTACAAGTCAGACCTATCAAGTATAGAACATAAATGTCTTAACACAATAATTAAGTAAATGAGGTGAAAGCTGTATTAATTAGTTTGATGTAAGCACTCCAAATTGTATAAAAAAATCAACACATTGTACCCCACAAATGCATAAATGTACTCGTGATCTGTGTATATGACTTAATAAAAGGAAAAAAAGAAA
>CAUYQV010183463.1:0-38846 GCA_963574575.1 Galagoides demidoff
CCAGCTACTTGGGAGGCTGAGGCAGGAGACTCGCTTGAGCCCAGGAGTTGGAGGTTGCTATGAGCTGTGATGCCATGGCACTCTACCCAGGGGGATAGCTTGAGGCTCCGTCTCAAAAAAAAAATAAATAAATAAATAAAACATTGATGAAAGAAATTAAACACATACCACACACACAAAAAATGGAAAGACATTCCATGGTCATAGACTGAAGAATTAATATTATTAAAATATCCATACTACCCAAAGCAATCTACAGATTGTCTTCAGTCATCATTAAAATTCCAACAACATTCTTCACAGAAATGGAAAAATTAATCTCAAAATTTACATGACACCACAGGAGACCCAGAATACCCAAAGCCATCCTGATCAAAAAGAACAACATGGGAAAAATCATATACCTGACCTCAAATTATAGTATAGAGTTATAGTAACCAAAACAACATGGCATAAAAATAGACACAAAGCATAAGAACAGATACATACAAGAAAGGAACAAAATGGAGAATCCAGAAATAAATCCACACATCCGTAGTTAACTTATTTTCAACAAAGTTGCCAAGAACATACACTGGGGAAAAGACATTCTCTTCAATAAATGGTTCTGGGTAAACTGGCTATCCATATACAGAAGAATGAAACTTATCTCTTACCATATACAAAGAATTAAATCAAAATAGATTAAAAACTTAAATCTACAGCCTAAAACTATGAATTTACTGAATGAAAACATTGCAGAAATGCTCTAGGACATTGGTCTTGGCAATGATCTCTTGAGTAATATAGGCAACCACAGCAAATTGGACGAAGGAGATCACAACAAGCTAAAAAGCTTTTGCACAGCAAAGAAAACAATCAACAAAGGGAAGAGACATCCATAGAAGGGGAAAAGATGTTTGCAAACTACCCATCTGACAAAGGATTAATAACTAGGATATATAAGGAGCTCAAACAACTCAATAGGAAAAAAGTCAAATAATCCAATTAAAAATGGGCTAAATAGACATTTATCAAAAGAAGACATAGAGTGGACAACAGGCAGATAAAAAAAATGCTGAATATTGTTAGTCATCAGAGAAATACGGATCAAAACTATAATGAGTAAAGATGGGCAATAACCAATGCTGGTGAGGATGTGGAGAAAGGGGAATGCTCCTACTCTGTTGGTAGGAATGTAATTTATTCAGTCACTATGGGATACAGTATGGAGGATCCTTAAAAAGTAAGAATAGGCCAGGCATGGTGGCTCATGCCTGTCATCTTAGCACTTTGAGAGGCTGAGGTGGGAGGATCACTCGAGACCAGGAGTTTGAGGTTGCAGTTGGGTTGACTCTAGCCCAGGTGACAGAGTGAAACCCTGTCCTCCCCCAAAGAAAAACCCATAAAAATAGAACTACCATATGACCAAGAGGAAGTAAATCAGGGCTGGGTGCCCATAGCTCAGTGGTTAGGGTGCCAGCCACATGCTCCAGGGCTGGTGGGTTCGAACTCAGCCCAGGCCAGCTAAACAATGACAACTACAACAAAAAATAGCTGGGCATTGTGGTGGTCCCCTATATTCCCAGCTACTAGGGAGGCTGAGGCAAGGGAATTGCTAGAACCTGAGAGTTGGAGGTTGCTGTGAGCTATCATACCATAGTGCTTTACTGAGGGTGACAAAGTGAGACTCTGTCTTAATAAAAAGAAAGACAGACAGTAAATTAGTATATCAGAAATGTGCATTTCCATGTTTACTGCAATACTATTCATAATAGCCAAAATTTGGAATCAACATAAGTATCTATCAGCGGATGAACAGATAAAGAAAATGTGGCATTTAGGGGGGTGCCTGTGGCTCAGCGGGTAGGACAACAGCCCCACATACCGAGGGTAGGGGGTTCAAACCCGGCTCCTTGCCAAACTGTAACAAAAAAATAGCCAGGCATTGTGACAGGCACCTGTAATTCCAGCTACTCAAAAGGCAAGAGAATCGCCTAAGCCCAGGAGTTGAAGGTTGCTGTGAGCTGTGACGCCATGGCACTCTATTGAGGGTGATAAATGAGACTCTGTCTCTACCCAAAAAAGTGGTATTTATATACAATGGAATACAATTCAGCCATAGAAAAGTATGACATCCTGTCATTTGCAAAACCATGGATGGCACTGGAGAACATAATGTTAAGTGAAATAATAAAATAACATAAGTGCCCAGCAAATAGTAATGGCTCAATAAAAGTTACTTTTCTTCATGAGGAGGTGTAGTTCACTTTAAAACAACACAGTGATTATCACGTTATATTATAGATGGCAGGATATATTTATGCTCAATTGTACATTGAGTATGTAGTATAAACCATGAGTTTAGTACTTTTTTTTTTTTTGGAGGCAGTCTTACATTGTTGCCCCCGGTAGAGTGTCCTGGCGTCACAGCTCCCAGCAACCTCAAACTTCTGGGCTCAAGAGATTCTCTTGCCTCAGCCTCCCAAGTAGCTGGGACTAAAGGTGCCTGCCACATGCCCAGCTATTTTTAGAGACAGGGGTCTCGCTCTGGCTCAGGCTGGTCTTAAACCTGTGAGCTCTGGCAATCCACTCGCCTCAGCCTCCCAGGGATTAGAGGCATGAGCCACCACGCCCAGTCATTTAGTACTTTTTAAATTCTCAATTTTAAATAATCTCTTTGACATTTAGATATGAGAAGCTACTTAATTATTGTTGCTTAACAAATTACACCAAAACCTAGACAGCTTACAATCACAAACATGTACTTATTATTTCAGTTTTAAGAGGCAGAAAGTCTAGATATGGCTTAGCTGGGTCCCTAAAGCTTGGAATCTTAGTGGTGCCCATAGCTCAGTAGGTAGGGTATCAGCCACATACACTCAGGCTGGCAGGTTTGAACCTGGCCCCGGGCCAGCTAAAACAACAATGACAACTGCAACAAAAAAATAGCCTGGCGTTGCAGCAGAAGCCTATAGTCCCAGCTACTTGGGAGGCTGAGGCAAAAGAATTGTTTAAGCCCAAGAGTTTGAGGTTGCCGTGAGCTGTGACATAACAGCACCCTGCCAAAGGTGACATGGTGAGCCTCTGTCTCAAAAAAAGCAATCAAGGTCCAACTTCAGCTGCAATCATTTCAAGGTTTCAAGGTTCATCTGGGGGAGGATGCACTCTGAGTTCACTGCCGTGGCCACATGCAGGCCTCAGGCCTTTGCTGACTTCTGGCTGGAGACAGCCCTTCCTTGCCACCTGGACCATTCCTATAGCTGCTCACAACATGGCAACTGGCGTTCGTCAGAGCAAACAAATGAAAGAACAAAGGAGAGCTTCCAAGAAAGAAGCCATGACCTTTTTTTAAAAAAATAGACTTTATAATTTACAGCAGTTTTAGATTCACAGCAAAACTGAACAGAAAATACAGAGTTCCCATGTACCCACTATCCCTGCACTCACACCCTCCCCACTGTCACCTTCCCCCACCAGAGTGGTGCGTTTGTCACCACTGATGAACCTATACAGACACATCGTTATCACTCGAAGCTCCTAGTTCACATTAGGGGTCCCTCTTGGTGTTGTACATTCTGTGGTTTTTGGCAAATGTGTGATAACATGTACCCATCTCTACAAACAAAGTAGTTTTGAAAGTTTCCACTGCCCTAAAATTCTTTGCTTATTCATCCCTCCCTCCCCACTAACCCCGGGCAACCACTGATCTTTCTACTTTCTCTGTACTTTGGCCTTCTCCAGAACGTCCCGGCGGGAAGCACACAGTGTACAGCCTCTGCAGATCGGGGCTTCTTTCACTTAGTAACGTGCGTTTAAGTTTCCTCCGTGTCTTTTTGTGTAGGGCTAAATAATCTTCCACTGTCTAGATGTGCCACATTAGTAGAAGGGGATATTAGTTGTGCCCATTTTTTGGCCAACTGCGGTCTTTTTGTAACCTAATCTCAGACGTGACACATGATTACTTTGCAATATTCTATTCATTGGAAGCAGGTCAATAAGCACAGCCCATGCTCAAAGGAGAGTGTTTACACAACAGCATGAACACCAGAAGGAAGCATCATGGGGACAATCTGAAGGGTTGTCTACCTGTGGTGTCATTTGTACTAGTCCCATGGCCATTTTACAGTTCTTTGCTATAAGATTGGGTGTATCTGGCCTCAGGAGCAGGCCCCAGCAAACAGAATCTCTCTGACCTTCCCTGTCCTCTTGCACCTGCCCAAGGCAGGGCTCTAATCTTCATCGCAGGAGTGTACAGCCTCATGCCCTAAAGCAGTGTTTTTTAATCTTTTTTAATCTCTTGGCACACTTGAACTTATACTTAAACTTCCATGGCACATTTAAATTATGTTGATCAAAACAAAGAGTAAAAGAAAAAAGCCAATACATATGCCTAATGTTCTTTGAAATTATTTTGAAAAGAATTTAATTAATGAGCTTTAAAATTTTTCATGCACAGTGGCTCACAACTGTAAACCTAGCCCTTTGGGAGGCTGAGGTGGTGGATTGCCTGAGCTCAGGAGTTCAAGATCAGCCTGAAGAAGAGTGAGACCCTATTTCTACTAAAAATAGAAAAACTAGCTGGGAGTCCGTGGTGGGTGCATAAAAGTCCCAACTACTTGGGAGGCTGAGGCAAGAGAATCGCTTCAGCCCAAGAGTTGGTGAGCTGTGATGCCACAGCACTCTACCCAGGGTGACAAGGTGAGACTATGTCTCAAAAAAAAAAAAAAAAGAAAGAAAGAAAGAAAGAAAATCTGAATAGGCTTTGCTGGGTCTAGATTGTGAGCTTTTTGTTTAATCACATTTCTGCACAGCTGTCAATTATGCCAATGTGATGAAATTTCTATGAAAAACCAGAAGGACGGTGTTCAGAGAACTTTGAGAGAGCGGATCATGGGAAGGTCCTGGAGGGCAGCACGGCCTGTGAGGGCATGAAAGCTGCATGCTCCTTCCCCAGAGCTCCCCCTTCGTATCTCTTCATCTGTATCCTTTGTAATATCCTTTATAATAAAAGTAAATGTCAGTAAGTGTTTCCCTGAGTCCTGCAAACTGCTCCAGAAAATCAATGAAACCCAGAAAGAGTGTTGTGGGAACCCCAATATGAAGCCAGTCGGTGGGAAGTTCTGGAAGCCTGGGCTTGCTATTGGTGAGAAGAAGGGGTCAGCCTTGGGGACTGAGCCCTCCACCTGTGGGATGTCATCTCCAGGTAAATAGTGTCAGAATTGAATCGGAGGGCACCCAGCTGGGATCCACCTAAGGACTGTCTGCTTATTTGTTGGCGGGGAGAAAGCCCCGCACTTAGTTTCAGACGTCGTCTTCTGTGTTGATTGCTGTGGTGCCAGAGCGGAAAAAAAGCACTGGTCCAGTGTTTTCCCCCAAACACTACCACACCCGGAGAGAAAAATGAGAACAACATCATCAGAACCTTGGCCGGGCCCACACAACCAGGCCGGTTAAAGAATGCGGGGAGTCCGGGCCTGGGACGAGTCTAGTACTCTCGTTTGGATGTTACATAACTCGCCAACGTACTGAAAACCACTGAGCACCCGGATAAATGCGCTTGGGCTTATTGAGAATGACCCTAAAGCACGGCATAGCACTTTAGAATTTGCTGCCAGCTCATTTTTCTTGGAAAACAGGATCTATTTCTAGCACATTTTTTTGGAGAACTGCCCATCCTGTGCAAATTTTCAAAAAGAGACCTCCCGGGCGGCGCCTGTGGCTCAGGGAGTAGGGCGCCGGACCCCATATACCGAGTATGGCGGGTTCAAACCTGGCCCTGGCCCAAAACTGCAGCAGCAACAACAAAATAGCCAGGCTTTGCGGTGGGCACCTGTGGTCCCAGGAGGCTGAGGCAAGAGAATCACCTAAGCCCAGGAGTTGGAGGTTGCTGGGAGCTATGATGCCATCGCACTCTACCGAGGGTGACAAAATGAGACTCTTGTCTCTAAAAAAAAAAAAAAAAAAACCAGACAAATAACAAAAGAAGAGACCTCCCAATTAGGCCGTGCCTTTTGTTCCTCTCCTCTTTGTGCTGCCCAGTAGAGCACATTATCAAGGATTTAGTGTCCGATAAATAAGTTATTACTTATTACCAGAAATATTACATATATGTCATTAAGATGTATATATACATGTATAGAGAAAATTCAGAGCCTACATTTTAATTTTTGGGGGGGGGGTAGGAGAAATTTGTATAATTTACCCTCAGCTGAAACAGGAGAGTAGAAATATCGTGCTTTCTTTTCTCTCCAAATCCTGTAATCCTTATACTAACCCAAAATTTGATGGAAAAAAGTATTTGTGAAGCTATCTATTGGTGGGAACGGGTGATCTATATGCTTTTTTATAACTTCTTACAACTGAATTCTGTTAACTCTTAAATGGAGCAGAGACTCTGCTCTTTTCCTGGCATGTTAAACAACTGGGCGATTTGTGCAAACACTGTCTCCGGTGACAGTGAGAAAACAGTGGCACCCTGTTGCCACAAGAGGGAGTAAAGAGCCACAGAAACATACTCAGTGTTTTTAAGGATAGGCGCTACCATTCGGGAGAAAATGGAACTTCTCATGTTTTTATCTCCCTTGTCCTTCTAATAATCCAGAGACTTTTCTTCTGACCCAAAGCAGAGCCCTTATCTACAGATCTCGCTGTAAGATGAGGCAGAGATGGCGGGAGCAGCTTGTATCTCCGGCTGCTGTCCAGGCCAAACTGCCCCTAGGAATGGCTTCCCGGCACCCATTTATACTGTCTGGCTCCTCTCTACAGCCGAGGCCCCCTCCAGGGCCTGTCTGAGCGCCCTGACTTGCCACCAGAGCCCGTATGTGTGGTTTATGGCAATACTTGCTATGTTCAACACATCAAGTGCTTCTTGAGTTGATTTATCATGGCACTAAAGCAATGAGATGATATACAGATCAATGGAGACTTTTCAAAGGCCTACGGTAGGCACTCAGTAACCAGAGACCAGCCAGAGTTAGAGCCTGGAAAACACACCTTTTTGGAATGACATAAAAGGAAACGCTCAGTTATTATCCCAGTGGTTTCAGAGTCCTTTGCACCTGGGGAAGTTCTAAAACTCAGCCCCGTAAATGGTGGCCCATCCCACCTCATTACCTTATAGGGTGTTTGAGACTTTTTTCATTGTTAGTAATGCCTGGAAAGGGGATGATGATAGAGCTGAGTAAGACAGTTTTGTCCCTCCGCAGAGTTAGTCAGATGCTGCAGGCAGAGTGTCAGGCAAAAAATACAGGGAGGAGTAAAGATGACTGTGACAACAGAAATATGATTCCTGGCTGACGCTTACTAACACACATAGATTCAGCAAACAGGTTTCCAAACTACAAGCGGAAAAAAATTGAAAATAAATCACCAAGTATGTGCCCCAAGAGTTCATTCTTTTACAAGATTTCTGTGATAACTCTTTTCCAAAAGGTTCAAAGCCTACGCTGAGTGGAAATGTAAACTTTTAACACTGCCAGAGGCAAAGTGCAGTCTGGCCACAATGGCGGGAGAAAAGAAAAGAGAAGGAAAAAACTAGCAAGATGCCTCAAAGGGGGAGGGCCGGAGAAAGAGCGGTGTGAACTCTCTCTGTGTGAAAAGATGCAGCTGGCTAACGGAGAGTGCAGCCGAGGCCCCACACCACAGTGACCTCCACAGTTTGAGGGAGCTTTTTGCAACTTGGAAGACCCATCACATCTTCATCTTGGAATCTTCCTGCAGATTTCAGATCCAGAAGTTCTCATGATGCTATCCCCCAAACTCCTCCCCTAATATCCTTCTGCTGTAACACTGGTCCCTCTTACACAATGCTCATTTATTATGGAGAAATAGATGCCTCCAACTCACCGCCAACTTGTATCCCTGTCATTGTATCGGTGTTCCTTCCCAGCTTTAGACTTGCTTGAGTCCATATTTTACACTTGGGCCCGAAAGTTCAGGATCTTCTGGGAAGCGGGTCAGCCTTGTACTCAGGCTGAAAAGTCAGTGTGTAAAGGGCTGTCTCCGAAGTCTCAGCAAAAGATGATGGAGTCCTGTGGCTTATCATCATTCATCCCTGAGCCAATGACTGCAGTCAGGGGAATATGAAGCTTTAATTGGTCAGACCTGGATCATTCCCACCCCAAGAGCTGGAAATCAGCTCCAGTGGAGCCACGTGTGTTAAGTAGGAGACCAATGGGTGCCCAGAGAAGGATGAAGGCCTTATTGCAAATAGAGTAAACAAATGTCAGGCAGCCAGCAAGACACAAATCTACCTCCAGCACTTTCCAGCCTTTGCTTCTCCTCTGTCACCTAACAGCCCAGGTATTACAGAACCGTGGGTGTTAGAATACAGTACAAATGGAGCTCTTGGTGGTGTGTGGCGTGGTGCCCCAGGCAGCAAGCACATGCTGGTGATTGCTGTGTTGAGGATCTTAGTATTTGTTTGCTCAGTACTTTCAGGCTCTGCCCACATCTTTCTATGTGTCTCACACACACACACACACACATACACACACATCTTAGGGAGACAGCCAGGACAATGATGACATCCAACAACAATGAAAATCTCAGATTAGAGCCATCAAGTTGATAAGGAAAATTTCAAGAAACCCCAGAGTTTGGTTGTTTATTCCCACTGTCTTTAATTTATTAGAGAATGAGGCATGCTATCAGGGCAAAATTCACGTAAGTCACTTGTTTCAAGTGAGCGTCTCAATTTCCTGCCTTGAGCATTGTAACAAAATAAATAAATAAATAAATAAGAGTAATTACCTTTTGCTCCCATGAGGTTCTCATATTAACTATATGTGATTGATTATTGAACAGTTCATTAGGAAGGAGTGGTTGTCTGTCCTTTCATAATGAGACATCTCCAAATTTGCAGAGCAACGGAGCAGCCATAATGAGAATGTAATGATTCTTCCCAGGACAGACATTCCTTTTCCTTATAGACATTTAGTTCCTCCTTCAGCCCCTGCAGGTTGTTTTATTTTTTGAAGTTTTTGGCCAGGGCTGGGTTTGAATCTGCCACCTCCGGCATATGGGGCTGGCGCCCTACTCCTTTGAGCCACAGGTGCTGCCCATCCTCTGCAGGTTGTAACTGAACAACAGATCCATCGTTAGCCTTGTGAGTGATTTTGGGAGTACTGATTCCTGGAAACTAAGTCTCTTGGTGAGCTTGGACTCTGTATCTACTAAAAATCAAAAAATTAGCCAGAGTGGTGGTGTGCTCCTGTAGTCCCAGCTATCAGGAGGCTCAGACTGGTCTTGAACTCCTGAGCCCAAGCAATCCTCGGGCCTCAGCCTCCCAGAGTGCTAGGATTACACACATGAATCACCATGCCTGGCCAAAAGCTTATTTACTTAACCAGAGAACAATTTGCAGCTTTCCAAAATGTTAAATAAATGATCACAAATGCTTAAAAATAATAAACTTTAGTTTGAATCAATACATTGTCAGGACACTTCAGGACAGACTTTAATTCTGAGCTCTGGCTGTTCTGCGTCCACTGACCATGCCAGATATTAGTCTGTTTCTAGGCAAAGTGAGCAGGGATTAGAGGTTTCTCGCTCTCCCACTTCCTCCTCTAGCAATCATCTTATATCAATCAGAACTCTTTAAGTTATAAGGAAAAAAGAAAAAGAAAGAAAAATGTATTGGCTCTTGAATGTGAAGAAGTCCCCGGAAAGCCAATTGTAGGCACGGCTGAAGCCCGGCCTTAGATGACACCGTCAGGACGGACTTTCTCCCTCTGTCCTGGCTCTGCTTTCTACACTCCCTTCTCTTCAGGCTGCCTCTCTTCTCACGGAAGCACATTGGCTGCCAGAAGTTCAAGTCTACTGGGAAAAGGGAATGTGTGTTTACTTTCATCCCAAGCAAAAGCGTTAGGTGATCTACAGTCAATCCCGACTGCATGGCTGATTGGACATGCACCCCTGAATTAATCACTGTGGCAAAAGGGATGAAATGCTCTGATAGGCCAAAGCTGGCTCATGTGCCCACTGTTACAGAGGCTACGTCAACTCACGGATAGAGAGTTTGGGGTGGGCAGTACCCCTAACGAAAAACCAGGATGTTGTTAACAGTAGAACGAGAAACGGATGCTGAACGGTAAATGTAAACAATGACAAACGTGACTAGAGGCCCAATGCCCTGTATTCTAAGGACTCAATCATATACATCCTTAACTAAATTTCAGGCACACAGAATGATAATACACAACATTAGACATCACAGAAATCGGCTTGGCACCTGTGGCTCAACCGGCTAAGGCGCCAGCCACATACACCTGAGCTGGTGGGTTCGAATCCAGCCCGGATCCATCAAACAACAATGACGGCTGCAACCAAAGAATAGGCGGGCGTTGTGGCGGGCGCCTGTGGTCCCAGCTTCTTGGGGCTGAGGCAGGAGATTCGCTTGAGCCCAGGAGTTGGAGGTTGCTGTGAGCTGTGATGCCACAGCACTCTACCCAGGAGGACAGCTTGAGGCTCTGTCTCAAAAAAAAAAAAAGAAAGAAAGAAAGAAAGAAATCACAGAAATCAGGCCAGATAAACTGCCAACATATGGGCAGAGGTCCTGTGTTCTGACAAAGTACAGACTGAATTCATGAATATAAAGCACTTTTCATGCAATAATTACTATGGCAGGATCTATATTTGTGGATCCAAACTAATGTAATAAGTGCCCATCATCTGTCCTCCTCCTCTTTCCCACAATTCCCCCTTCTGATCACTTGGTCATGACCTTGGAAATTCCAGGATTTAAAGCAGAGGAGCCTTGGAGTGACTAAAAGAGACAGGGGTAAGCAGTTTTCAGTTTATCCCACAGAGCCAGCTGAAGAGAAAGGCTCTTGTCAGATGGTTCCCACATGGTTTAAATATCGTGTGCATGGAATCTATGTCAAATCAGTAGCCGGGGAAAGGGTGATGCAGACGGAACCAACCAATCCACTTTCTCGGAGCTGGAATCTACCAAGAAAGTGACCTCAGTCAGATGCTGGGGAATGAGAGGCATCATTGTCGGAGGGAGCCAGCACACTGGATAAGACAGAATCTGGTTTTGGTCAGATGAAACTGTTAGCACAGCCCCGGAGCCCTTAGCTGATATGCTATTATCCTTCAGAGTCAAGAGGAAGGGGTGCACAATGGCAGCGAGTGAATATTCTCAAAGTGAGGATTCACATTTCAGTCTGAATCTGAATCTTCCTCACAGATGAACTTCTAATTTAAAATGCTCCAAGGATTAAGCAACTCTCTTGAGTAAATTCTCTTTACATTAGACTTTTTCTAATGTGGATGATAGCCAAAGTACATTTCAAATTCAAGATTCAACAACTAGAATTTTCTTAGGAAAGGCAACTGCCAACTCCAGACGTATCTTAGCTCAGAGCCCTAGCTTCAGCCCACACTCAGCATCACCCCAACCCCCCCCCCACATCCCCGTCTGCATTCTCCAGGTGGGGATAGTGATGATGATGGTTTCAGTGGTGGTCCAGCTACCACTAATGAGCACCTGCCCACACTCAGCATCACACTCAGCATCACCCCCCCCCCACATTCCTATCCACATTGTCCAAGTGGTGACAGTGATGATGATGGTTTCAGTGGTGGTCCAGCTACCACTAATGAGCACCTGCTGTATATGAGACTCTCTTCTTTACGTGCCTTCCAAAGATTATTTACAAGCATTGCAGTTCTCTCTACTTAGCAGATGAAATGACAAGGGACAAAGTAAGTAAGCGGTATGAGATCACAGCCAACAAGTGGCTCCCCCCTCCACAGGTGGAGGGAGGGACCTCCTCCATCCTCCATCCTCCAGTGGCTCTTCCTCCATCGCTCAATCTGTGGAGATGATGAGGATCTCAATTTTTTCTCTTTCAGCAATAAGCTGGTTGTCGCATCCAGTGATTCACAGCGTTCTCAGTTGGGTGTGCATGGGCAAGCCCCACCCCCTTCACCTAGGTAAAGACAGGACTTGGGTGATTTAGATCATTTTTTGACAGCAACTTTCTTTGACCCACCACAGAATATTCTGCCACTGAACACCTGAAACTAGAGAACGAGACGATTCTCCCCCTTCTCCTACTCCTTCTGGGACCCCTTGGGTGCTCTACGCAGAGGAGGGCTCTCGGTGTCAGTCTTGGTTTCAAGCCCTGGTTCTGCCACTTACCAGATGTGTTACTGAGAAAATCTGTCATCTTCTCAGTGTACATTTCTCTTCCGTCCAAGGGAATGACAGCACGTACCTCGCGGTGAGGAGGCACTGTGCGAGCCTCCAGCTGCTACAGTAAATGCTGCGTGATGATAGCATCGTGGTCAGGGTGGGGAGGCTGAATCACGAGCTGAGCAGCTGCTGATAACTGCAGAAGGGACAGAGTTCACAGAGACAGGAAAAGATTCAAGTCAGAGATCCTCTTTATCTCTGCAAGAACTAATCTTGACTCCCCCAAATGTGCCGCTTTCTCTTTTCTAGAACAAAGGATAATTTATCATTTGTGAAAACTCAGACCAGTTTCCTTTGATGCACTCTCACTTGTGAACAAGCATTTTCAGATTGTAACTAGCAGTGGCCCTGCTGCCAGGGAGGACAAGTGGGAGAGAACAGGTCAGTTTGCCTCCCCTTTACCTAAGTGATCTGAGAAATATTGCTTTTTTTTTTTTTTGAGATAGGCTCTCACTGTGCTGTCCATGCTGGTCTAAAACTCCTGGGCTCAACCAGTCCTCCCACCTCAGGCTCCCAAGTAGCTGGGATTACAGGCTCATACCAACATGCCCAGCTCAGAAGTGCCACTTCTTAAGCTTTTAAGAAGCTGATGTAGGTGGTTCATCCCATCTCAGGGAACTAGGATGTAACCATCCCTGCTCCAACTCATTAGTCCCCTTGATAATACCTACTTTCCCAACGCCAAAGTGATCCCTAAACATAGTTGTTATTCCCCAGGAAAATGACCCAAGGAGAAGGTGGAAAGGGTAAGGAGTTGGCTAGTTTATATTTCAGAATACACGTAGGCCACACCATTGCATCAGCATCCCACAATTCTATTTGGTCACTGGTGTCTTTTAGGCCTCAGAACTATGGTGGGTTTGACACTAGGCCCCAGAAGCAAGAGGCCAAGAGGTTTTCTGCTCTTAGAGTCAACTCCATGGCATACCTGGGAGAGTTTCCTTATGGTATTTGCTGTGTGAAGCTGGCAGTTGGTTCCTCTCAGAGATGGTCCAAAAATATGTGATGAATCTTAGGAGTGAAAGAAACCAAATACAAATGGACGTGTGTGTGTGTGTGTGTGTGTGTGTGTCACTGTATTGAATATGTTTTTCAGAATGGCTATGCCATTTTCTATTCACACCAGTAATGTATTCACACCAGAGATCTAATTTCTCCTTGTCCTGTTGTTATCATTTTTTTTTTTTTTGAGACGGAGCCTCAAGCTGTCCCCTGGGTAGAGTGCCATGGCATCGCAGCTCATAGCAACTGGGCTCGAGAGAGTCTCCTGCCTCCGCCTCCCAAGTAGCTGGGACCACAGGCACCTGCCACAACGCCCGGCCATTTGGCGGGCCCGGGCTGGGGATTCGAACCCACCATCTTAGGTGTACGTGGCTGGCACCTTAGCCGATTGAGCCACAGGCGCTGAGCCCATTATCATTTTTTATTTTAGTGTTCTAATAGGTATGTAGTGATGCCTTCAGATATAAAGTGGTATCTTTATGCATACATAAACATACACACATATATATTTAAAGATCCCATTTATATGAAGTGCAGAAACAGGCAAAACTGATTTCTAGTGCTCATGGTTACCTTGGGGGGGAACTTCTGGGGGCTAGAAATGGTTGCCTCTCAATGGGACTGCTGGTGAATAATTGTGTTGACTTTGTGAGAAATTTCCAAAACTGTATGCTTATGATTTTTATATGTATATTATAACAAATTTACTGAGAAAAAGATGATGATGAAAAGGGAAGAGGAGAAGAAGAAGGGAAATGAATGAAAGAACATAAGCAAGTGAATGGAAATTAAAAAAAAAAAGAATAAGCACGTGAAAAGATATCCAACATCATTTATTTAAAATCACAGCAACATATCAATGCACACAGCTATGAGCTAATAAAAAATAAAAATAAAAAATAAAATCACAGTGATGTATCACTATACACCTAAGAGAACAGCGAAAATAAAAAACAGTGACAGTGACAAGGATATGGGGAAACGAGGTCTCTTGTACTTTTCTGGTGTGAGAAACCACTCGGGAAATCGTTTTTGCAATATTAACCACAGGAGTGAGCAACTATACTCTTGGCCATTTATTCCAGAGAAATAAAAACTCATCTTCACACAAAGACCTATGCACGAAAATTTTATTCTTAGTAGAAAAATACTGGAAACAACACAAGTGTCCTGTGGGTGAACAGACTCCAGCACACCCAGGCAATGGAGTTCTGCTCGGCAGAACAGAGGAATGAGCGGCTGATACACGTGGCAACTGGATGCCTCGCATGGGTACTATGTTTAAGCAGGATAGTCAGCCTCCCAGGGTTACAACTGCATGATCGCATTTATAAAACAGCAAAGACTAGGTAGAGTCGATGGTCTAGTACCAATACACCAGCACGAACTCCTGGCTTTGACATTGTACTACACCTGGATAACAGGTCACTAATGGAAAAGCTGGATGGAAAGTCCACAGGACTCTTTGTGCTATTTTTACAACTTTTTATGAATCTATAATTTTTTTTTGAGACAGAGACTCACTTTGTCATCCTCAGTAGAGAGCCAAGGCATCATAGCTCACAGCAACTTCAAACTTTTGGGCTTAGGGGCAGTGCCTGTGGCTCAAGGAGTAGGGCACTGGCCCCATATACCAGAGGTGGTGGGTTCAAACTTGGCCCTGGCCAAAAACTGCAAAGGAAAAAAAAAAAAAAAAACTCTTGGGCTTAAGTGATTCTCTTGCCTCAGCCTCCCAAGTAGCTGGGACTACAGGTGCCTGCCACAACGCCTGGCTATTGTCTTTTTTTCCCACAGTTTTTTTTTTTTTTTTGGCCGGGGCTGCGTTTGAACCCGCCACCTCTGGTATACGGGGCCAGCACCCTATTCCTTGAGCAACAGGCACTTCCTGCCTGGCTATATTTTTTTGAAGAGATAAGATCTCACTCTGGCTCAGGCTGGTCTGTCTCCTGAGCTTAGTCCACCCACCTTCACTTCCCAGAGTGCTGGGATTACAGGTATGAGCCACTGTGCCTGGCCATGAATCTTTAACAATTTAAAAATAAAAAGTTTAAAGCAAAAAAAAGAATCTTTCACCCTGTGCAGTTTGAATTACCCCATCGGCAAATGCTGCTCCCCTCGCACAGGGCTGTAACCCCAGAACTCCTTCTTTATTTTAGAGTCAACACCGCCAATTGAAAACACAATGCTTACTTGGAAATGCATCTACAGAAAATACGCACAAATAATAAGAGAAAGGAGCATCCACCCTGGGCCTGGTTGCCCTGGTTCACGTCCCTGCTCCTCGGGGTGGTGGTGATTTGCAACAGGTACACAGCAGTTTAGAACGGAAGTCTTTCTTCCTACAACTGGAATCTTTCTATATGTGCAGGGAGATTTCTTTGGCTGTTATGAGAACTAAACAAAGGAATGAAAGGTAAATGATTCAGGAAAAACATCTGTTCTGAAATTAGCATTGGAAAAAGATCGAAAAGCTTAGTTTGTCTTAAATTCCAAAGTCAATTCTTGCTGACAGTAACCAAAGAGCTTCTTACCAAGACAGCTGTTTTCCCTTTGCTTGAGCTAAATGGAGTGGGTAGTCACGGCCCTGTTGGTGGGATTGCTTCCTGAGCGTCTGGAGAGGGGAAAGTGGCAAAGGCTACTTTAAGGCAGATTAGAGGGGACATCTTCTTTCTTGGCCTGATAACAAAAGCCAGATTGATTCAGAACATAGGGTAGGTGTTTAAGCAATCAGCCATTTTTACATTAATATTCTTGGTTGAAATTACACAGTCCGTTGAGATAGATGAAAAGACATTTTTAACTGAAACTGCAAAAGTGCACCTTTTTGTAATCAGGAAAAATAAGAAATCCTTAGATGGGTTAGCAAGTACCAGGAAGTCTTTATTAGTTCAGAAAAGGACCTGAGATACCAACTCTCTGAATGTAACCCAGCGAAAAGATGAAGACCCCTGTCTTGTCTGGAGTCACAAGGAAAGCCACTAGGTTGAGTCACAGTCAGGCCTAAACCCCACATCGGACCTTGTCCTCAGGGCAGCACAGCTGGACATGATCTCCAATCCTTTGCCAGAGGACAAACTGTTGAGTTAATGCTTCTTCTCCAAGACTCAGGGACCCCAGGGCAGTGACTGTGACAAGCAAGCAGAGGGAATCAAATGGTGAGCTGCACCCCTGAGATCTGGGTGGTGCGTGACTGGCCGTGAACAAGGTCAGAGAAAGGGCTGACCTCACGGGGCCAGTTCACCCATGTACTTCTGTGTCCTGGCCTGAGGTCTCAGGGGACGTGGATATGAAGCCAGAGTTTGTCCCCCTTTACAAGGTGGGCTGCAATCTAATTCCTAGATAAATTGTTTTTTTTTAAAAAAAAACAAAACCACTTCTTCCATGTTACTGTAACTCAATTCCAATAATTAAAATGTTAATTAAAATATTAATTAAATGTGGATTAAAATGTTACTTTTTAGTTTTAGTTACATCCTTCCACTTGGTGGAGTTTCTGTACCTTTTCCCTTGGACTCATTTAGAACCATTATTAATTTGAATGAAAAAGTGACCTGTAAACATTTTTCTTTTACCTGTACTGACACACACACACACACACACACACACACACACACACCCATTGATTTTGAAAGAGAACTTTGCCACTACTTTGAGCTTATTGCTCTCAAACCAGCAGTACAAAACCCAAACTGTTTGAAAATTGGGCTAACAAAGCCTTAGCAGGTCCTGTCTATATCCCGGGAAGCCCAATTTTGTATGTACTAAATTACTGGGATTATGGCTCGGCACCTACAGCTCAGCACCTAAAGCGCCAGTCACGTACACTGGAGCTGGCAGGTTCGAATCCAGCCTGGGCCTGCCAAACAATAATGACAACTACAACCAAAAACTAGCTGGGGGTTGTGGCAGGTGCCTGTAGTCTCAGCTACTTGGAAGGCTGAGGCAAGAGAATCGCTTAAGCCCAAGAGTTGGAGGTTGCTGTGAGGTGTGAGTTGTGACGCTACGGCACTCTACCGTAGTAGGGCCACAGCTTGAGAGTATGTCTCAAATAAATAAATTAATAAATAAATTCCTGGGGTTTTGTCCCTGTCCTCACCAGTCATTTAACCCTTTAGGCACAGAAGCCATGTGTTATTGGGTAGGTAGTTCCAGGCCTCACCTGGTGTTTGGCACATAGCAGGGGCTCCATCATCACTTCCTAATATATAGTAACTCATTTCTTGTATATATTAACTCTTCAAGCATAGATGGGACTCACATATTATGTGGACAAGAATCTGTCATTAACTGCATTTGGATTAGTCCATCCTTATTTCACATACTTGTTTCTAGTTTAAACATTAAAAAACAAAACAAAAACACTATTCCATGAAGAACTCCAGACTCCCTAAGTACTTTGCTATCTTTGCTGGAGCCATGAGAGAATAATGATACAGCCTCTAGTCTCCAAAGATGGCCTCAAAAAGCCAGGCATCCAGAATTCACACCCTTACGTATTTCTTCCTGCATTACATCTGGGTTGGGCTTGTGGCAACAAAGGGTTAACTCAGCAAGACTGGGAAAGTCAAATCCTCTAGATTCCAAAGAAAGGACTGGCCCCTGACTGGATCCTGAGAAATGATCTCCAAGCCTTTGCAACATCCTGCTTGATGAAAGTACCTTTCTATATGTGGGGCCTGAGCCAGGAGAGTTTACACGAACAATGTCATATATTCGCTTGGGGCTGTGGACCACCCTGTATCACTTAGACTCCTGCAGGGACAGGAGACAGTACCTAAGGTCCCTTATATGGGTCCTCCATGCCTCAATAAAAACCCTGGATACCAAGGCTCGTGAGAGCTTCCCCGGTTGGTAGTATTTTGTATGTGTTGTCATCACTGCTGGGAAAATTATGTGCTATCTGTAAAATACTACTACTGGTAGAGGACAAATGGAAGCAGACAATTAGAAGCTTGTGCCTGGTCTCTCACGGCCTCGGTCCTGGGCCCCCTTTTCCCTTTGCTGATTTTATCCTTTCACTATAATAAACATTAACTATGAGGATAAATGCTTTTCTGAGTTCTGTGAGTCCTTTTAGAAAATCAGGAAACCTGAAGGTGCTCTTGGGGGCCTCAACACAACTTGCGATTTGCTTTAACCAGAAGAATGAGGCAGAACCAAAGCTGTGCCTGTTGTGGGCATAAGCCATGCCCCGAAGCTTCTGCTCTTGCACTTTGGATTCCCTTAGTACTAGTAAGCACAAACCATGGGGAGAGGAGAGGCTTGTCATCCCAGTGTCCCGGTCAAATCTTCAGAGGGGTCTAGTCCCAGCCACCACCTGACTGCAACTACATAAGAGAACTGCCCCGAGGAGCCCCTTCAACCCACAGAATCATGCAAGAGAACAAGATGGTGGTTGTTTTAAACCACTACATTTGGGGGTGGCTTGTTATGCAGCAAAAGATCACTAAAATCAGCAGGAATAATCCAGCAATGAAGAGATTCAGAATTTAATTGGTTATGAGATCACACACAAATTAACTGCTAGAAATCACGACTTTCAAACAACCCAACCCAAAACAATTTTCCTAAATTGAAAGCAAAAACCAATTTTTAAGGGGTCTGTGATTTAATAACATTCTCTGAGGCTTCTGATGTCTGTTGGTTAATTTATCTTAGGCTCTGGCTTATTTTCACTGCTTATTTGGAAATAGAGAAAATCCACAGCAAACAAGGCCTCCCACAGGGAGCAGCCATCAGGAAGCTTCAAGGTCCTCCATGTTTTTTAAATTTTATCCCTGAAATGAGAGTATGAGGTAGTCGATTTTGTGCAAATTTTAGAGACAAGGTAAGATTGTTCCCTGGCAGGCAAGGAGCTGGAAGCGGGCCCCAGCATGTCTCTGCTCCCTGCTGGGTTCTACCTAGCTGCCCCCCAGTGAGCCCCAGCAGGGAGAGATGCCAAACTCTTGACACGTGGTGTTTGAAAATACCATGGAATGTTTCCACTCGTGGATTTCACTGCATTTTCTCCACCAAATATTTTCTCAAGTTAAAAATGTGATTCCTGTCATGAGAACACCAAGTCCATATGATTACAGCAACAATGCTGGAACTTTTATCTAATTACCAGCAAGTCCTCCTCTGAGACATCAAGCATCTACATCTTCTAACACGAGTTCATTCTTTAGTGAAAATGAGTGGCCTTAGAAGATAGCAGCACAAGATGCAGATAAGTCCCTCAGGATGGGAAAGGGGTAACTCCTGCTGGGCTGATCAAAGTCCATTTCTCGGAAACTGGAACCTGCAATTCTTATAAGACATAATCAACCCAGATAACAGTGACTATGTAGATATTTATACTCTTGAGTTTTTTTTTTTTTTTACTTCCATGCCTTGCGTTTGTACTTCACATCGGGCAGTTTTAAATGACTCCCTCTGTATGCTTTTACTTTTTTGTTGTTGTTGCAGTTTGGCCAGGGCCGGGGCTTGAACCCACCACCCTTGGCATATGGGGCCAGAGCCCTACTCCTTGAGCCACAGGCACTGTTCATCTGTATGCTTTTAAATGGAAAAAAAAAAAGTAGAAAGAAGCACTGTTTTAAATCATTTTATGAATCAAAATATGTTCTTAACAAATAGTCTCTCCCGTGTTAAGAACAAACCCCAAGTGCCTGATCAGACACTTTATTTGCAAGAGGCAGAAATACACTTATGCAGCTATTAGGAGGGAAGGCAGGGAATTTCCTCAGCCACCCATGAAGAAAGGTAAGGAGGCTTATTCTGTTGACTGTCTAATCTTTAAGAGATCATGGAAATTTGGTGGACACAGAGCACGATTCTAAAGCATTTCCAAAAGCACAGATGTTCTCCTCCTGACCCTGAACGCTGGCTGGCCTGTCTGGACCCTCTTTCAGTGCTCAGCAGACAGTACGTTTTGGAGGGGCTTGTCCCCTATAATGTGGGGCTGATGTTCATTGCTAGGTGGAAAACACATCTTAGGCTAGACAGAAATGAACCAGTATTACACAAACATCTTTCCATTTCTGGAATTTCCCTGAGATATAAATATCTTTCTGGCTCTGAACATACATAAGTGACCGTGGGGACACTTAGTAAAAGAGAAAACAAATTTTCAGTACTGAGTGATAATGGTCGCATAAGACTATAAAGCGAGAAAGGTTTTCCTGTTGTATCATTTTGGAAGCAGAGTTGACTCATTTTGCTAGTTAGTGCTTCGATGGTTTCATTAGGGGGTTTCTATCAAGTCTTTATCTGAATCTCAGAAAAGAAAAATTATTTCCAAGCTAGGATAAAGCTACCTCTGTTGTAAGAAACACTGAGTCCTAAAAGCCTGCTATGAGTTTAAAAAATTACATAGAAGCTTTATGCCCAGGAATGTATATATTAAGCCAAATCCTGCAGAGTTCAGCTAACTTAGGTAAAGTATGTGTGGAAATGTAAGACTGGCTAAACATTTTAAGTATTATCATTTTTACTAACATTCAAATTAAGTTCCTTTATTGGAATATATTAGCATATTTTCTAGCAATTGCATAGCACATTTTATTTTATTATTATTAATTTTTGAGACAGAGCCTCAAGCTGTCCCCCTGGGTAGAGTGCTATGGCATCACAGCTCACAGCAACCTCCAACTCCTGGGGTCAAGCAAGTCTCCTGCCTCCGCCTCCCAAGTAGCTGGGACCACAGGCACCTGCCACAATGCCTGGCTATTTTTTGGTTGCAGCCGTCGTTGTTGTTTGGCGGGCCTGGGCTGGGTTTGAACCCACCACCTTAGGTGTATGCAGCTGGTGCCTTAGTCACTTGAGCCACAGGCACCGAGCCAGCATAGCACATTTTAGTGCAAATATTTCATCACATGGATAAACACATTCGTCTTTTATTTATTATCTATTTGTCAAGGTTGGTATCATAAATTATAATTTAGCTTATGTAATTTCATCAGGCATCTCGAGGATAAATTAAAATTCACAGTAAAAATCCAACTGACTTCATATGTACAGACCACAAAAGCGCTATTTTAAGCCATTGGGGGGAACAGGAATCCATAAGAAAGCTCCTAACACATGCTTTTCTTTTATACTAATTTTGAGTTGACCATGAGAGGTCTAATAATGCGAAAAACACAAGGCTATTTTTCACTTACTTGCTCAAATATTTTGAGCCTCCAACCTGGAAAATAATGCTGACGTTTCCGACCCATGCCAGGCCTACTCTGGTGAAGTGTTGCTTCTGTCTTGGTGAGTGCACTCAGGGGGACTTTTGCTCCCCAAACTGCTAAAGAGGAGGGGCGCGCTGTCCTCAGGAGTCAGTGCATTTTTAATTGTGAGTACCTTGAACTGAAATCCCATCAAAGACAGAAATATGAGGCACAAGATACCCCCAATTAGGTGCCATGTTGAAGTTTTTTTTTTTTTGTAGAAACGAGAGTCTTATTATGTCACCCTGGGTAGAGTGCTGTGGCGTCACAGCTCACAGCAACCTCCAACTCCTGGGCTTAGGTGATTCTTTTGCCTCAGCCTCCCAAGTAGCTGGGACTACAGGCGCCTACCACAAGGCCCGGCTATTTTTTTTGTGGCAGTTTGAACCTGCCACCCTCGGTACATAGGGCCAGCACCCTACTCACTGAGTCCCAGGTGCCGCCCCCTGTGGACGCTTTGAAAAATACCTTTGTATAAAATAATACCCAGATCTTTAGAGACTACATCAGAACTATAGTGACTTAAATATTGTCTAAAATAGGTGGGTGTGGTGGCTCATGCCTGTAATCCCAGCACTCTGGGAGGCCAAGGCGATGCCTGTAATCTCAGCACTCAGATTGCTTGAGCTCTGGAGTTTGAGACCAGCCTGAGCAAGAGTCAGATCCCATCTTTACACCGCCTCCCCGCCCAAAATAGAAAAACTAGCTGGCCATGCTGGTGCCACCTATAGTCCCAGCTACTCGGGAGGCTGAGACAAGCAGATTTTGATCAAGCCCAAGAGTTTGAGGCTGCTGTGAGCTATGATGCCACATCACTCTACTGGGGGTGACAGAGTGAGACTCTGTCTCAAAAAAAAAAATATTGTCTAAAATGTCAGTATGTGAAAAACCATTTCAGAAGTACAACTGCCTGCTCTACTCTGAGCCTGTGATGAGTCCAGAATTGCCTTCAGCCGTATTATCTTTAAATTAAAAAGAAGTTTTATTGATGTTCTGGATGTGATGTTTGTTAGCTATGTAACCTCAGGAAAATTTCTTAATTTCTTTTGCCTTACTTTC
This sequence comes from Galagoides demidoff, assembly GCA_963574575.1. Lineage (NCBI taxonomy): Eukaryota > Metazoa > Chordata > Mammalia > Primates > Galagidae > Galagoides > Galagoides demidoff. The sequence goes on from CAUYQV010183463.1 coordinate 22,444, forward strand.
CTCATCTAAGATGGTGGTGGTGAGGGGGTGAAGGCTGTGGCAGAGATTAAATACGGTTATGTGTCAGGGACATACTGATGACAGTGAGTCTGGGCTGTCGACATGCCCACTGTCAACTTCTGATTATAACCACTCATAATTTTGGCTAAAAAGCCATCACACAGAATCAAAAAAATCAATTAGAACACAATGCTTGTGTTTTTCCAAAACGTACAAAGACACCCATTTTATAAAACTATTATTTTAATGTCAATATTCCACAAATTTAAGATGAGAGAGCACACTAAATCATAAATACAAAGGCAATGCAGACATTTAGTGCTGGTGGTGGTGTCTGTTATTTCCTAGATGACAGAGTTGGCCAGCAGGTTCTCATTTCTTTTTTCCTAAATAAGCAAATGACTACTTGATCATTCACACATAGAGAATTATATAGAAACAACCCAGAAACTGCTCGGGATGCAAATATTCTTTGGTTTACTCATCATCATAACAAACAATAAAATAACAAAAACCTTATCAGTTAAATAAAAAAAGTCACTCTTTAATCAATCTCAGACATTGAAATGCATTCATTTTTATGCTCATGTTCTTCACAATGTCCTGTTTTCTGTTTTGTTCTTCATCCCTCCATATTATTTTGATGGGTTCATCTCTAAAATGAAGACGGTTTTATCCTTTGTAATGCTACTTACTTCTTAGCATTCCAGTATCAAGATCAATTCAGATTTTCTCTTTGTCTCTTACATGTGAAGTGGATGTAAAAAAACTCAAAGATTTCATCAGTACTTTTTCAAGATAACATAAAAGTTAAATCCTAAGCAAGTATTTCAAAGCCATTACATTTGGGGGGAAATTAAGTATCACCATTGGTTCTTAAAAGCAGGACTCAATTCCAGAAGCATATTCTTATAATGGACATTATGTGTAGTATCTAACGTAGCTTATCTCCACAATATTGATTTCAGATAAGCAGTTTTCTATTTTTCTGGGGGTTAAATTTGACTGCCTTAGACTTCATTCTTTTTCTTTTTTTTGAGACAGAGTCTCACTTTGTTGCCATTGGAAGAGTGCCATGGTCTCATGGGTCACAGCAACTTCAAATTCTGGGGCTTAAGCAATTCTCTTGCCTCAGTCTCCCAAGTAGCTGAGACTATAGGTGCCGGCCACAACGCCCGGTTATTTTTAGACATGGGGTCTCGCTCTGGCTCAGGCTGGTCTCCAACTCATGAGCTCAGGCAATCTGCTGGCCTTAGCCTGCCAGAGTGCTAGGATTACAGGCATGAGCCACCTCAAGGCCTAGACTTCGTTCTTGAATGTCAACGACACAACCTTTAACAAAAGAATCAAGGGTAGATTTGAAAATGGAATTGTTTCCAAGGAGTAATGACAGCAAGAGAAAGTTCTTGGCTTTTCAAAAGAGGTAACATATACATAGGGAGGAATAAAAGTGAGTCAAAATACACGATTTTGTACATGTTAGAAATATCCAATGTGCCACCAACACAACAGCTGCCCTAAAAAAATGTCTGAAGGTCTGGAGCACCTGTGTTTTTCTCTGTAACTATACATCTGCATTACCCAACCACACATCTTTCCCATGATCTGTGACCCATTAGGAAGCTTTTAACCAGAATTTTTTGGCAATATGCTTTTCCTCAAATAAAACGAGCCTCATAAAAGCACTATCAATAAAGTCTGATGACCGCACTGGGCAAAGTCTTCCTGAAGTCATGTGTAATCTTTAGAAAATTCTTCTTTTCTTCCTTCATAAATCAGCAGTGCTCCATCTTCAAATGAATCGTGGTCAGTCACAACCTTAATTCACGCGCTCATATGTTCTCTTCATCCAACATTTTGTTGACACCATCGCAAAGTTTTTGTAAATGGGGCTTAAAATTTCCAAAGGGATTATACAAGGCAGCCAAGAATTCACAATCTGAAAAATGATCGAAGACGTTATTAATCCGTCCATGTGACTTGGCGGTGAGGTGACGCTGGATGATCTGGTGGAGCATCTCTCTGCACTCATTCAGCAGCCTGGACAGCACGTTCCGGTCAAAGGTGTAATCCACCTGATGGAAGCTGACCACCGTCATGGCCAGCTGATGGACTTTCTTCTTAAATTTCTCCATCAGTGCCAGCTCATCTTGATTAAACTGATTATTCCTGTAAAGAATGGCCAGCTTGATGACCGTCTTGATGAGGTTTTTGATGACCTTCTCTGCCTCCTTCTTGTTCTGGGTGTACTCCCGGGTCACCCTGTAGAGCTCGTCCAGCACCTCACTGCTCGTGTCATCTATCAAGGTTGTGGCGATAGATTTGGACACCATTTTACCCAAGATCTTCTTCTGTGCCTGAACGGCCAGGTTTTTGGAATTAAAGACATCTGTGGCCACTAAAAAAAAAAAAAGGAATGAGAGGGGAAAGAATAAAAGATTAGTAAATTGTCAGGAAGAGAATACAGTTAAACAGGTATTAGACAATGTTTTTCATTTTCCCACCAATTGTGGTTTACTTCCCATCTACTGACATTAGTCTCCGCTCCAAAAAAAAATCTAAAAAAATTTTTTTCTACATTTCTGAACATCCAGGTTCTTATCTGTGGAATCAGCAGGTTGATGTGTATAATCTTTATATGGACTTTGGCAACTCAAATATTTTGTACATTTTGTGATGTAGTCAATGGTTCCTTTAAAAGTTAAAGGTGGTAACTTTTGTTAAAAGTAACTTTTCTGGATATAAAACCAGTATATCTCACAAAGCAGTAAGTCTTTATACAATGTTTCCCTAGTTTAACTTTTTAAAAAATATATTAAAAATATACAATCAACTTTACACCCATCCTCTGGGCAACAACAACCAGGAGCTATCTAAAGAAACCTATTTAAGGCTCGGCGCCTGTAGCACAATGATTACAGTGCCAGCCACATGCACTGAGGGTTCGAACCTGGCCCAGGCCAGCTAAACAACGACAACTGCAACCAAAAAAAAAAAAAAATAGCCAGGTGTGTGGCAGGCACTTGTAAGCCCAGCTACTTGGGAGGCTGAAGCAAGAGAATTGCTTAAGCCCAAGAGTTTGAGGTTGCTGTGAGCTGTGACCCCACTGCACTCTACTGAGGGTGACAGCTTGAAACTTTGTCTCAAACAAACAAAAAAAAGGAACCTATTTAAATTTAAGAGGGATAAATGGAAAAGCTATGATATTGAATAAAATGGCAAATTCATGAAAGACAATGAAAAAGAGAGCCTTGTTTTATAATCTAGTTGCAAGAAGTCGAATTTCCCAAGAAATTGGCCTAGACCCACCAGTTTGGCTGTCCTAACCACCCTGAATTTCAACTCTGAGAAGGCAAGTGTTAGAAAAAAATACTTCTTGGAAAACTCACTGTTACTTGCTATTTCTGATGCATGCGTGGCCATTGTTCCCTTTAAATTTGCATACATTTTGAGGAAATACCATACTTGATGCGCTAATGAAATATGCTCCATGAAAAACAGATGCTTTTTGTGGGTTCACTTTGGGAATTATAGTAACTTTTAATTGGACAGGTGTTTAAAACACACATAATACCTGTATGTATTAAATATTAAAGGAACACTATACATAATGCCAGGGGAGAGCTGGTCAGTGGCAACACTCCGTAAATGTTTATTCTTATTATCTAGGCCCTGTTTTCCTACCACAGTTTCCTCCACTCCTCCCCTACAACTGGGCCTTCTCCCTCTTCTTGGACCTCAGAACGGCAGTTCTCAGGGTGTCCACTGCATCTTTGGGCCCAGGGTAACACTCTCTCCTTTTTTTTTGGTAACACTCTTTCTATGTATGACACTGTTTAAGCCAAGGCCCGGGTGTTGGAAAGCAGTCATTTGGTAACAAAAGATAAAAAAGCTTAAAAATGCCAGTACGTAGGAATGGGTCAGGGCAACAGTAACGCAAAATCCTTTCTAGTTTGACCTGGTTAGCATGGTTAGGAAGCAGAAAGGCATCGCTCCCAAATCCAGGCTGGGAGGACAGATAAGAAGAGTGATACCCTTACTGTGGAACTCCCATGTTGGATATGAAATTGTAGTAAAGGGAAGACAAATCAGATTTGAAATTTGGGCAAAGGCGTACATCCCCCGAAAGAACGGCTTGACGGAACATTAGACACGATGCCCTCCCATGCGTCGATATTGAAACTTCGGAAACACGAACTGAAACTGCAGAAGAAGAACTAAAATATATTTTGAAAAAGAAAAGGAACGTGAAAATGTGTGAGGAACAGCTAACCTTAAGTAGGTTTCAAAGCTTTTTTTTTTTTTAACGTTTTCATCATTTAAGCCGTAGTCTATTTCAATTCCTATTCTTCAATGATTTATGAGAAAGTACAAAGATTAATTCATACCAAAGAATTTATTAATAAAGCAAAATAAAGGGCATACATGTAGTTAACATTACCATACTAAGGCCAGGAACCATCTTTTTTTTTTTTGATACGGAGTCTTAAGCTGTCACCCTGAGTAGAATGACAGTGTCATAGCTCACAGCAACCTCCAACTCTTGGGCACAAGCGATCCTCTTGCTTTCGTTTTCTAATTTTAGTAGAGAAAATTTGAGGTCTTGCTTTTGCTCAGGCTGGTCTTGAACTTGTGAGCTCAAACTATCCACCGCCTTGGCCTCCCAGAGTGGTAGGATTATAGGTGTGAGCCACCACGCCCAGCTAGGAACCATCTTTCATCTGAGAACTACTGATATGGACCCTAACAAATTAATAAACTTAATTTATATAGGAAGGGATATCCAACGATTTTTTGACACACAGCAAAAAAACTAGGATTTCAGCAATATTTTATATAAAGTTGCAAGGTTCTTATGTTTTAATATTTAGATTTTGTAGCACAGTCTACAAACATCATCATATGGACAGACTTTATGACACGAAACATTGAACCCGGAGGGAGAGATATTAGTAAGATTCCTTTGTGCTCCAAGGCTGAACTTTCCCAAGTTTGTACCTCCTCTAAACTACTTTTCTTGTTCAATCTCAATGCCTCATTTATTTTCAAACATAAAGAGAAAATAAAAACTATGGTGCAGCATTTTAACTTCCTGCCACTCTCCTGCCAGCTAAGCAAGATCATTCCCGGTCTACTGGTAACCAAGTCTGAACCAAGACAGAGAAGTTCATCTTTGAGGCTTTCCTATTTGTCCAAGAGGAACCTTAAACCCTGCTCTGGAAATGCAGCAGCTGTGTGAACCTTTCATTTTATTCCTCGGGTTATTCCAGCGCAGTCATTTTTTAAGGGAGGGGAAGCTCGTTTTCCCCCTCCTTGCGGAAGACATGCATGAGTAGATTTATTTTCTGGCATTTGAGAAGGCTTCCTTGGAGCCAACCAGAAGTTGTGGCTGAGAGCTACTGGCCAGGGATGTGTGGTCTGTGATCATGAAATATGGCTTTTTTTCCCCCTGCAAATTTACTGCTGTTGGTCCTTCCCTCTCAGGCTCATCTGTCAGTTCTTCATCTTCCACCAGATCCCTGACTGGCCTGGTGTGTCTCAGAGCTAGCCCTGGACCAAGTTTTTCTCCTTCAGTCTACGCTCACCCCGTGATCTCATCCATTCCCATGGCTTCAGATACCACCCAGGTGCCAACGACTCCCACAGTTCTAACTCAGCCCTGACCTCTTTTCCGGACTCATTTTGCAAATGCATTTTTCCTTCCCTTGGCTATTTTGCAGGCATCTCAAATGTACCGTGTCCAAAACTCAGCCCTTGATTCTTGCTCACTCTCCCCCACAAGTTTTCCTCCTCCACGGTTTACCCCTCTGACTTTCTGTTCAAATGAGTAGAGAATCATCCACCACACCATCCTCCCCCGTACCCCGTCCACTAATCTACCTTCTCCCTAGTTTTCTAAATTCCATTTCCCTCCATCTCCATGGACATCCAAGCCCCCTTTTAAATCTCTTCTATACATAGCAGCATGAATTTTTTTAAAAAATGTAATTAAAAACTGATATTCTGGCGGTGCCCGTAGCTTAGTGGGTAGGGCGCCAGCCATATACACTGAGGCTGGCAGGTTCAAACCTGGCCTGGGCCTGCTAAAACAATAGTGACAACTGCAACAACAACAAAAAATAGCTGGGCGTTGGAGCGGGTGCCTGTAGTCTCAGTTATTCTGGAGGCTGAGGCAAGAGAATAGTTTAAGCGCCAGAGTTGGAGGTTGCTGTGAGCTGTGATGCCACCGTACCCTACCCAGGGCAACAGCTTGAGACTCTGTCTCGAAAAAAAAAATCCATGTATTGTGGAGGGCATCTTTAATCCCAGCTACTTGGGAGGCTGAGGCAAGAGGATCGCTTAAGCCCAAGAGTTTGAGGTTGCTGTTGGCTACACTTGAACCCAGGAATCTGAGGTTGCTGTGAGCTATGACATCCGACACTCTAACTAGGGCAACAAAGTGAGACTCTGTCTTTAAAAAAAAACAAAACAACCCTGATATTCCATTAAACTATCTGCTATCATACCTCCTTACTCCTCATTATTTGCCTGAATTTTTATTGTCTGCCTCTCCCTACTAGGATCTAAGTTCTCTGACAGCAGAGACTTTGTCTTATATATGATCTCCTAGGCCTAGAAGGGTGCCTGGTACAGAAGCAGAAATCAGTTCCCCCCATCTTGCCGCTACTCTTAAATACTTCTCTGTGAAAACACGTTAGCTTGCAAAATGAGTTTTAAATACATATGTGAGTGTCTTTGTTTTGAAACGTAGAGAAATAGTTATTTGTGTTACTGCCCTAAATATGTAGTTCTCTTTCCTTTAAGGGCTCTCTAGAACGTGGTTTCCCTGACAGTCGTCAGTTAGTTCTTTTCAAGAGGAAAGATTTATTGGACACAATGGAAAAACACCCGAGGACAATAATACAAATATTTAGAGTCAAAGCAAGGTGCACTGGTTCTGACTCGAACTGCAGGGTAAGATTAAACACAGGCCCACCTCTACCTCTGGCTGGACCTGAGTGTAAACATGGGACAGGAGGACAGACCAAACCCGAGTCCTAGGAAGCCAGGAAGCTGAGCACAGGAAGCGCTCCCCAGGGAGAAAGGACTGAACACGCTAGTTCACTGTTTTACTATTGAGATGAATCCACGTGCCTTTAGAAACAGACAGGCAAATTGTTCACTAAGGAAAACTAATGCTATTCACCACATACATGCAAGTAATTATGTCAAAACTATTTTAAGATTGTTTTCTCAAAATAGGGTGTAAACGTTATTTTATACTTACTCACCTTAGCTCCCTCCCTCTCTTTCTCTCTAGCCTCCCTTGGCCATTTCAGCAATGTTTGTTATGAAGCAAACTCATATCTAGGGGATCCTACTTTTAGCATCAACAATTATAAAGTTAGAGGTAAATATTGATGGTAAAAATATGATTGAACCAAGTATGCAAGGAAAATGTGCTTAGAAGGGAAAAAAAAGAAAAAGGTCTCACAGTAATATTAATGAAAAACTAGTCTTCTGAAAATCAACAAAATGTCCTATGACATAACCGTTCCCACTAAAAATTTTCTAATGAAGTACTCAAGTCACTTTCTTTACAACCTCACTGGTATAAAACACATAATTTTTTCGCCCTCAAGTTTGTTATACTTGGAACTTGAATGATGACGACAATGCAGGCACATGCCATTGCAAATTGTTGCCGAGTTAAAATTTGGTCCAGGGCATCTAATATTAAAAAGGATGGAAAAGAAAATAATTTGGAGAGCATGTCTGGCTGCTGTCTGTTAATAAAAGTTCCTTAAACAAATATACAAAGCCTAGCTCTCTGGGATCTGAACAACCCCAAATCTAACGAGACTTAGTCAAAAGTCAGCTGTGGTGATGAGAAAGGGGCCAGAACCAACCACAAACACAGTCACAGAAATCAGAGGCTTAGTGTTGACCCTGACACTGGAATGTGGCAGTACTCCAGAGAGAAGCCAGAGACTCTCTGAATGGCTAGTGAGGTATCTGTGACACCAGCCTCTGTAATCAAAATCCCGACATACAAACTTCAGCAGGATAGAGAAGAAACGATAAACAAAAGAAAGAAAATATGAGTGCGGTGTAGGGAGAGGCCAGGGCCAGGAGAGCAGCAGAGATGCGAACCGGAAGGGAAGCGGGCCCCGGAAGGGTGGGAAACAATGGCCGTGGCAAAAAACTGGAGACGATCTCATCAGCCAGAGAGGGAACACATGGCCAGGCACCTTGCCCTCCTAACTGGCCTTTTGTCACACAGAGGAAGGCTCTCATACAGGAGAACACAGTCTCGGGAGAATCGATACATCTGCGGTTCTTAACCTGACACTGAATGTACATTTTGGTGTATATATATTTTCCCTCAAGTGTTTAAGAGCCAGTGGTACGCTCCATCACCCTGACAAGTTATGCTATATGCTCTGTGTTTTATACCAATTCCAGAAAAACACATGGTCATCTTAAAAGGTAATATAATAAAGAAAATATGTCATGCTGGGCACTGTGATTGGGTAGCCTGGTACAGGTAATAAATCAACCCGGGATCCCAGCACTTTGGGAGGCCAAGGCAGGAGGATCTCTTGAGGCCAGCAGTTTGAGACCACCAGCCTGGGCAACATAATGAGACCCCATCTCTACAAACAGTCATTAAAAAAATTAGCCAGGCATGGTGGCACACACCTATAGTCCTAGCTACCCAACGGGCTTAAGCCAAGAGGATGATTTGAGCCAGGAGTTTGATTACCATACTCTAGCTGGGGTGACAGAGCAAGACCCTATCTCAAAAAGAAAAGAAAATATGTCAGAAATGGTGACTCTGAAACTGCCATCCCCGAAAAAAAAAAAAACAAAAAAATCTCTGCTCATCTTTTCAAGGCAGTGCTAGGAATTGTCTAACACTCTTTAAGATTCCTTTTATTGTCCTTCACTTAGCTATTTTATAACTCTGTAAACTGTAGAAAACTGATTATTATTATAAATCATTCTTGTCCACAGAGATGGAAATAAAATTTGACCAGCAAAACCACAAGTGATTTCTGATTTTGTTTCCCTGTGCACTGCACTTAGGGTTCTCCTTGGAACCAACCGTAAGAGCTCGGTGGTTCCCTCATTAACTAATGAGTTAAGTAAAATCTCTGATATGTCCCACTTGTATTTGTATAAGAGTCATGAGTTTATCTTCTCAAAAAACATACCCTTTGAACACATATTAGAGTCTTTCCATCAAAAAAGATTTAAAGTAAGAAGACTGTCCTATGATCCTTAAAAGTGATAGTATTCTTTTCCTGTGGCAATTTACTGCCTCAGGGTCCTGGAAAAAACTAGAATATAGTCCAAATACTCTGTAGCTAATGGTTCCATGAACTTTTTTTTTTTTTGAGACAGAGCCTCAAGCTGTCCCCCTGGGTAGAGTACCGTGGCATCACAGCTCACAGCAACCTCCAACTCCTGGGCTCAAGCGAGTCTCCTGCCTCAGCCTCCCCAGTAGCTGGGACTACAGGCGCCTGCTGCAACGCCCGGCCATTTTTTGGTTGTAGCCGTCATTCATTGTTGTTTGGCAGGCCCAGGCTGGATTCGAACACGCCACCTTGGGTGTACATGGCTGGCGCTTTAGCCACTTTAGCCACAGGCGCCGAGCCATGTTCCATGAACTTCTGTACTGCTCAGGGATGAGACTCAGTTTCCTCATCTATAAGGTGAAAATGATGATCTTTCCCTTCTGGGGGTTTTCCTAAGATAAATGGACTTGGAGGACTTAGGTACGTCTCACACGCCTGCCACAGAATAGCCTTCTGCACAAGTTTAAAGGACACAACAAATCAAGCCTTAAATATATCCTGATGCTACGTTAGTACAAAATCACACTTGGCCAAAATTAATTAACACCTTCTAGAAGTCTTATGTCACTGAGAAATGCCAAATGCCAGACAGTTGTATGAATGCAGAGCCCTCACATAATTTAGTTAATAAGCAGTCATTCTATTTCATTTTCCATGATGACATTAAAAAAATAACATAGTAAAACTTTCTTTAGAAGGAATTTCTCTTTTTTAAGGTGTTATGTCTCCTGGTAGCCACAGATTCGTTACTACCAGGACTATGACTGGCAACATAAGGGTATTTTGCCTACTGAAAACTGTCCTACAGAGAACAGCATTAAAGCCCACTACACAAAGAGAAAAAAAAGTATTAACATCCATGTGAAGCTGCGCCCCAGCGGCAAGATGCAAAGGAACTCGGCCAAAAATAAGGCCAAGTGAAGTCCACAGTCAAAGCCACAGGACTGAAAAGATCACTGTAGAAGTCATAGCATTCTCACGAGGAGTTTCCAAAGCCCCCCAGAGACCCAGAGACCCACAGGCACAGCGGGAAGCCACGGCGGAAACGAGAGGCTCAAAGTCAAGAGTCTTGGGTTATAATAACTTGGGTGCCATTTCTTTTTCCTTGTTTTCTTTTTCTTCTGGGCAGCCTCTGAGCCAGAATAGGTTCCGAGAGATTCCAACTGAAAAATCTGAAACTCGGTCTTTTCATCTGCTAAGGATGGAGGGGTTCAAAGTGGTATGGTTCAAACAAGATTTGATGAGTTACGAATCTGAAAAACACCCAGCAGCGTGCTGGGTCATTTCTCTCCTATGTCTCCCAGTTGCCAAATTGGTAGACAAGAAAAACGATGTCCTGAAGACAACACTGAGAACCTCTCCCTGTATGATCTCAGCTGCTTCTGTTTTCTTAATTATGGAATCTCTTCATTATGATTTTGGGTCCAACCGTATGTCCTTTACTCCTATGGTTTAGTTTTGTGATAATTTTTTAAGTGTCATTTCCTGAGTTTCAACTCCTCTGATTTTATATTAAACCCCCTTTTTGCTCTTTTTCTGTCAATTTGCCCCAGAAGTCACATGATACCCTGATTGCCCTCTTTATGGAATAAACTCTGACAAGATCTGCCTGGTACCTCCAGGTCGGTCTAATAGCGTGGTTGGAAAAAGTTTGGTGATATTTATGTGAAGTGGTATGATCAGGCTCCAAAGACTGTCAGTCCTGTAAATATCAGGACAAAGGACAAAGGTTACAGGAATAGGAATGTGGTTTAGAGACACAAGACCCATTAGTTGCCCTAGATAATGATGATGAAAATGATGACATCATCATAAAATTACAATAGCAGCCACCATTTGTTGAATTCATACTAAATGATTCCCAGAACTGCTCCAAATTTGCCTCATTGAAGCTTCACAACAACCCTAAAAGGCAGGTTATTATTATACCCATTTTACAGATGAGGTAACTGAGGCCAAAAAATTAAGTTACCTTCTGAAGTCCATAAAGTCAGTAAGTGGCAGAGATAAACTTGAACTTGCCATTCTCTGAAGTTATATTACACATGTTCAGGAGAGAGGCTTTCTTTTGAAAGTATGAGCAGATCTGATTCCTTTAGCTAGGTGGAGTGAGAGGAAAGAAAAAGAGACCAGATTTCCCTGCAGGGGGGAAATAGACAACAAGGTGGATTAACCTAGCTGGGCCTGAAATAGCCTGTATTTCCAGGGAGGAACTTGAGCATTTTTAAAACATTTTTAAGGCTGAGTGTGGGACCTCATGCCTATAATCCTAGGACTTTGGGAGTGGAGGCAGGATAGCTTGAGGTCCAGGAGTTCAAGACTCGCCTGGGCAATACAGTGAGATCGTGTATCTACAAAAAAAAAAAAAAAAAAAAGCTGGGTAGGGTGGTGCATGCCTATATTCCCAACTAAACGAAGACTGAGGCAGAAGGATCCGTTGAGCCCAGGAGTTCAAAGTTAAAATAAGCTATGACCTCAATATTATACTCCAGCCTGGGCAGCAGAGTGAGACTGTCTCAAAAAAAAAAAAATGCACTTTTAAAAAATATATTACTTAAATATAAAAAACTAAATTACATACTTATTGTTCAAACTCAGAACATACATTTATAAAGTGAAAAAGCTCTTTCTCAGCTTTGCCACCCACTGCGAGTTCTGACCCTAACACCTGCTTCCAAAAGTCAACAACTGTTCTTAGATTTTTGGCATCCTTGTAGAGTTTTACCCACCCTCCCTCTGCATAAATAAGCAAATATATGAATAGATACTGAGCAGTGCAAAGAAGGCTTAAGGGCTTAGAATTCTTAAGATACACAATCTTTTTTTTTTCCTTCTGTCCCTCACACTGGAGTGCCACAGCCTTAGCCTAGCCCTAACAACCTCAAACTCCTGGGCTCAAGCATTCCTCCTGCCTCAGCCTCCCAAGTTGCTAGGACCACAGGCTCCCACCAGAATGCTTGGCTAATTTTTCTATTTTTAGATAGGGTCTCAGTTTTGCTCAGGCTGGTCTCGAACACCTGAGCTCAAGGAGTCCTCCCACCTCTGCCTCCCAGAGGGCTAGGATTACAGTCATGAGCCACCATGCCTGGCCTCAAGATAGGCAACTTTTGCATGAAGAGAGAAGATAAACTGCATATGTGTCCTTAATTCCACATATAACTCGGACATAAAATGCCAAAATGCTGGAGGAATGCGGGATGGTGTCTTTGTCTCCCACACACAATAGTGGGGAGAGTTCTTCAATGCGCGGTAAGAAGGTAAGGTGGTAAGAATGTAAGTCAGGTCTTTATTTAACAGGGGGACAAGTATTACGATTTGGGTGATCAGGTTATCATTCAAATGTCATAGCTTTGAAAAGGGTGCTATTATCACTTACTCCATAACAACTGATCTGTGACTGTCCCGGGTATATGCAAGCAGTCACTCTACTTAAGAATAAATAAGAAAGGATCAGAAGTAAGGATATACCCAAATATGAAGGACCTGAGAAACTTCTCAGAATCCTCATGAAAGCATTAACCATCTTTTCTTCCAAACTATGTTAAAAAAACAAACAAAAAAACCCCCTAGTTATTCAAGAAGTTAAGAGGAGGCTCAGCAGGCCAAAAAAAAAAAAATTCTCTCTAAATAAACTTAGGAAATGAAGTAAGGTCCCCTTTGGAGATGAATAAAATGCATTTAATAAGATTAAAGACCTTGAAGATTAGTATAGTTAAAAAAATTTTTTGACTTTGTACCCAAGTTTTCCAAGCTATAATAATTTCATAGAGGACCCTTTAGGATAAGGTCGGTGAAAATAATTGGCTAACAAATTACCCAGGGTTCTTGGTATTTCTCTGGAATAGATTCAGGACCCCCATCTCCTGCAAATTGGGCTCTGGGGTCAGACTGGGTCACAGCTCTGACTCTGCCGTTTGAGTGCCTGAGTCCCTGGAGCAAATTTCTAACCTTTCTATGCCTCGGTTTCCTCATCTGCAAATAAGAATACTATGAGGATTAAATGAAAATGATTCAAATAAGTTCTTAGAATAGCACCAGATATATTATAAAATAATTGGTCAGTTTAGGTAAGCAGTGATCATTATTATTTCTGTCCTTGTTATTAAGGTAGAGACTGTTGAAGTTCTGCTGGTATAGACATGGCCTGTCACGCGATCAGGTCTTGTGGAACAGAAGAGAGGGGGAACGAAGGAACACTGACCCAAAGACACAAAACATTCAACAAAAACTTTGGCTGTTTGTAATGTATCAGATGCTGTGGTTTCGAAGATAAATAACACTATCCCTCCTCTCCAGCCACTCAGTCAAACGTGAGCAGACGAGCTCATGGCGAGGCAGAACGCACAGAAAGTTCCACACCAGGAACTTGTATGAAAATTCAATGGTTGCAAAGAGGGAACATTAATTTTGCTGGATGAAGGGATGGAGGGAGGCTAGATTTGAGGAAGTTTTCACAAGAGGAGAGAGAGTGATCTTGAAGAAGAAGGATGTTCTGCCTTACGGAAATGAATGCAATCATATTCCAAAGCTGACCTACAGAATTCTTGCTGGGTAATCAGGAATTAAAATTCTGTTTATCAGTATACCGGTATGTCAGAAACCCAATGCATTTCAGAAAAAAATCGAGCACAACTTTTTTTTTGTTGTTGTTGAGACTGAGTCTCACTTTGTCACCCTCAGTGACACCTAGAGTGTGGTAGTGTCTGACTTTGTCCCCCTCAGTGACGCCTAGAGTGTGGTGGCATCATAGTTCACAGCAACCTCCAACTCGTGGGCTCAAGAGATCCTTTTGCTTCAGTTTTTCTATTTTTAATAAAGACGGGGGGGGGTCTTGCTTTTTGCTCAGGCTGGTCTTGAACCTGTGAACTCAGGGCAATCCACCCACCTCAGTCTCCCAGAGTGCTAGGATTACAGGTGTGAGCCATAGCGCCCAGCCTAGTTCTGTATAATTTGTTATACAAATACAGCTCAGGACATGATACAAAGGAACTACTCGGGTTTCAAGAGGGTTTTGACATAGCAGGTAGCAGGGGCAGAATTCTCAGGGTCAGGGGCCATCAGAAGTACCTGGAGGCATCTTAGAAATTGCTCCATCTCCTGGCTCAGACTCTCCAGGGTTGCAGTTAAGAGCCTGCATGTGTCAGAGGCATCCTGTGTGATTCCAAGGCACAGTAATGTTGAAGGGCCCCAACTCCTGGAATGCTGAACTTAAAAGTGTCAGCCCTACCTTGGCCACACAGGACTGTTGTGAGTAGAGGGACAAATTTAATTCCCCCTCAAAGTTTTTTCATGAAAATATAGATGACAGCTTGTGTGTGAGGAATTGTTGGGGCTCAGAAAAGAGTCCTCCTGTCTCAGCCCCATTCTCCCCCTAGGCTATTCGTAGAAATTAGAGTCCCTTTTCCCCAAGCTGGGTCATAAAAAAAAAAGAACCCCTTTTCTCAAGAAAGTTTAAAATTATTCTGTGTCAAAACAGTCTTAAGGAAATTATCTGACCTCCCTCATTTAGACTGTAATCTAATGACCCAGAAGGGAGACATGCTGCTCAGAGCCGCCCAGAAGAATCTGGACAGACGGGCTTTGCTGGGTTTCCCCACCTAGCCCATTAGCATTAATCATATCCTTTTTGTCCAATCATATTTCCACATGACTGTCCATATTTTGCTGAACCTTATGCACAAACATGGATAACTTCCCCCCTACCGCTGGGTCTTCATTGAGGAAGGCCCCATGTATGCCTGGTTAATACGTCTGTATGCCTTTCCTCCCAGTCAGCAATCTGCCCTGACGCCAGTGATTTTCAGCAAACCTCCAGGGATCAATCTAGAATCCAGAGAAAATGTTTTCAGATGAGTTTATTATATTAAATTTTCAAGGGAAGTTGATAAAATATTAAAGAGAATAGAAAAGTAAGTCTCTTCTAGATGATACTTTAAGTCAAATTTGAACAGAGTCTACCTCTATTACTAGAGTACACATGGGTTTAAAATGGAATTAAAAATCCTACAATTGCTTATACAAAACTGATCTCAGAACACTATTCTTTTTCTTTTTGAACTAAATGAACCTTTCTTTATTCATTATGTTGAATTAGGATAAGCTGGTTTTTCTTAGAGACTTTTCATTTAAGCTGGATTTATTTACATATTTTCTTGAAGACATAAAACCTTTCAACTGTTGATATAATCCAATCTTCCTCCAGAATGTAAAAGAAACTTCTCTCAACAGTTCCATGATTTTCTACAATTTTCCAGCCCCAAGTTCCCCTATCCTGCCAGAGGCCCTGATGCCTGATGAATATTTATATTCACGCAGTGCTTAGAAAACCAATAACAGATTTTAAAATCCAGCACACTAGAGTAAAGGTTAGTTACTGAACCTGCCCGACCACTGGCATCTATGGTTAACACGCCCTTTTTGGTCTTACCAGGTTGCTCCTGGCCTTAGTAACAAAGACAACCAGAGAACACCATTACAGCTGACGTCTGTGTAGCACTCTGCAGTCTACAGAATATTTCACTATAACACTTTCATATGCATTCCTGATTTGGTTCTGTTATTACTTAACCCTGAGAGAGCCAGATAGGACAACTGAGGCTTATGAAATGCAGTGACTTATCCCAGGATGCATCCTTTAGTGGCCATGCTGAGACACATGACTTGCTAGATAACACAGCTGCTCAATAAGCAAAGTGAGATGAAGATAATATTTACTGGCTCAGTGCCTGTGGCTCAATCGGCTAAGGTGCCAGCCACGTACACCTAAGGTGGCGGGTTCGAATCCCCAGCCTGGGCCTGCCAAACAACAATGATGGCTGCAACAAAAAAAAAAAAAAAAAAAAATGGCCGGGCGTTGTGGCGGGAGCCTGTGGTACCAGCTACTTGGGAGGTGGAGGCAGGAGACTCGCTTGAACCCAGGAGTTGGAGGTTGCTATGAGCTGTGATGCCATGGCACTCTACCCAGAGGGATAGCTCGAGGCTCTGTCTCAAAAAAAAAAAAAAGAAAAGATAATATTCACTGTCTCTGAATTTTCTATCAAATACAACATGGTTGAGTCAGCT